>BQNB010105175.1:0-23661 GCA_026074375.1 Tanacetum coccineum
CCTTGTTCAAAACAGGGCAATTAAGCTCAAAAGATCTTTGTCTATAAGCTCTAGCTTGTTCAAGAACAAGCTAGTGACAGCAATAAGCCCATCCAAATTTGGCTTATCGTCCAAAATAGCTTTTTGAGTGATTTTTGGTATAAAAAAAAGACTTAAACCTTACAAACTATAGAAAGAGCTTATAAAACACTTTTAATATCAATGGAATAATAACTTAAAAACACATAACTTTTAAAACATATAAACCTCAAATTTCATTAGCTTTAAAAAACATTACAAGACTATAATAAAAAGTACAATAAGCTAAATTTAAACTAAGATAAGTTGTTAAAAACTAGATAAAACTACATGCCTCCAGGGCTTACAAAAGGGTCCTATTTATATAGAATTCTTTAAGTCTTGGGTTCTTCACTTGTGCTACTTCTGTGAGTGAGCCAGGAGGTGTGCTTGTTGTGTGAGTAAGTCCCAAAGTTCATCAAAGCCCTTTATTTTGAGTGCTCACCAAGTCCATCAATCATAGCCATCCATTCTTTGTCTTCATTCCTTGACGAATGGGGTTGTTTAGGATTGCCAAGGTGGAATTGTTGTTTCATGAAGTGGGGTTGAGGTGGGGGTGATGTTTTTGTCGTGGGGTTGCAGGGGGTGCAGGGAGAAAGACATAAATATGGTAAAAAAAGGCACGAAGGTTTGAAGTGGTGGTTTGGTACTGTTTGGGTGATACAGGGTATAAGTTTTAGGAAGTGGAAACTTTGGTCCCTCAGTGTGATAGGTATGTTTGCACCGTTAGTCCTTTTGGTGTAGATGTTTGGGATTTAACAACTTCAGTCCCTGAGGTTGTATTGTTGTGTTACAACCACAGTCCTTGTGGTGAAATAAGTTTGTGGGTTGGCAGAAATGGCCCCTCAGGTTGTATAAGGTTATAAGGTTTGGCCTTTTTGCTTTGTATAAATAGCTTAATGGGTTGACCTGGCCCATTAGCTTTCTTGTGAAGTCTTGGCGCTGATACGCCGTATCTCTTTAGTTGGATACGGCGTATGTGTCAGAAATTAGCAATCTTCAACTGTCTTCGTTTTAGCTCCAAATTATGCGCCTTTTAGTTTTTCTACACAAAACACTCCTGAATTACTGCATTTATCAACTTTAAAGCAATTAAGTACCAAATCATGCAATAATTATATAAAATTGGGCAAAACAGATGGGATAAATGATATAATAAAGTGACGTTATTTGATGTCATTAGAATAATACGCCATGGCGGTTAGAGACTTCAAGAAGTTCTTCAAAAGAAGAGGTAGATTCGTGAGACAACCTCAGAACAACAAAAAGACGTTCTAAAGAAGCCGGGATGACAAGAACGACAAAAGTGATAGAAAATGATTTAGATGTAGTGATCCAAATCATCTTATTGGAGAATGTCTAAAACCACTAAAAGACAAGAACCAAAGAGCATTCGTCGGAGGTTCTTGAAGTGATAGCGGTGAAAAAGATGATGAGAAGGCGAAAGACGAGACGTGTCTCGTAGCTCAAGCATCAAATGAGGTATGCTTCGATTCCTCTTACCTTAGTGATGAGAACTCATCAATAGATGATTTAGTTCTAGATAATGAATATGACAAACTATGTAAAATGAGTCTAAAAATAATCACAAAGAACAAAAGATTAAAAGCCGTTAGAAATAGTTTAGAAAATGAGCTTAGTGAACTAAAAAAAACTGTCCACATTCGAGAAAAACAAGGGAGTTGATCTCGAAGTCAATTGCTTAGAATTGAAAATGAAAAACTTAAAGAGAAAGCTATTAAAATAACAAAATCTAAAAAGAGTACACATTGCTTAAATGAAATGTTGAGTAATCAAAAACCCTCCAGAGATAATTAGGTTTAGGATTCAATTCACTTGAATCATCAACTAGTGAAACTAAGGAAATAAAATTTGTGAAATCTCAAAAAGAAACGTCCCCTGGTGGAGGTCCCTTAAATAAGGGCTGCCCCCATATAGCAGAAGCGGCCCCCAAAGCAATTATGGGACCGCCAGTCTGTTCACCAGGTTCTAAGAAATTTGTTTCTTTTCAAAAATCCATTTTGGGTCCTAGACCAAAACATATAATGGTAAACAAAGTTAAAGTTCCAGTTGCTAGTGATAATGAAGTTAAACGATTTTACAAGCCATCGTTAAAAACCGGAGTTGGATTTTCAAAACCAAACTTTAAATCAAAAACTCCAGTCAATAATAATTATCCTCGTCCTAAGACACCACAACCAAAAAGGAATGTTGGCCGACAAAACCAACCTCATGGTTTTCCCGTAACTTGGAAAAACTTCTAACGTCAAAGTTACGTGCCATGAGAAATATGTCCTTCATTTCCACATCCTAATCAATTTCATCAAATGCAAGGGATGTTTAGCACTAACAACTTTGGACCCGTGAGATATTAAGGACCAAATGTTTGAGTTATTGTCTTATATAAATAGATATGCCTTAGAATCGACTTGGAACCCGATGAGTGGATAAAGGATAGCGGATGCCTAAACACATAACGGCTAACCGAAAGCTCTTATCCACTTTTAAGGCATACAACGGAGGTAATGTTATTTTTGGTAGCAATCTTAGCGGTAACATTATTGGCAAAGGTACGATTTCGAATGACTCTCTTAAAATAGATAATGTAGAACATGTAGATAACTTAAGATTTAACTTGCTAAGTGTAGGACAAATATGTGATAATAAGTGTAGAGTAACTTTCTCTGAACATGATAGTGAAATCACTAAGGATGGTAAGGTTATAGGTAGAGGTATTAGGAAGAAAGGCTTATATGTGATGAAATTAGGAAATAAGCCAAAAGACAAAATATTGTCCCACACCATTGATGAAAACACCACTTGTGGCCTAGGAGATAGTTTCATGCAAACATCGTCTCATTCAACTCTTAGCATCTAAGGAATTAGGTAGAACTTTTCCTAACATAAGTTTTGAACACAATTCTGATATGCTTGCAAAATTGGGAAAACAAGCTCACGCTATACAAAAAGCTAAAAAAATAGTCTCAAAGACTAGATGCTTAGAACTCCTCATATAGATCTCTTAGGTTCATCGAGCTGTAAACAGATTACGGAGGAAAACCGCTATACCTAGTCCCAAGGTAGATGACTACTCGAGGTATACTGGACTAGATTCCTTAAGATAGAAACCGCAGCCCTTGTCAATTTATGAAATATTTCGTAATGAAATTCAAAACCCAATAGGATGAACAATAGTGGGTTCAATAAGAACGACCACGGTAGAGAAATTTGAATAATGAAGTGCAATTTGGAGAGTTTTTGTAAATTGCCAATGGTATTACACATAACTTCTCGGACTCCACGCCCTCCTCAATCCAAAAGGCGAGGTAGAAAGGGAAAATAAAACACTACAAGAAAAGAGTAGAACAATGTTGAATGAACAATCCGTTTACCTTAAAAGTTTTGGTGTAACGCCGTAGATACTTCAATTATACATTCTCAACCGAATCCTAATTAGAGCCATCCTAGGAAAACCACCTTATGAACTCCTGAGAGGTAGGAAACCTACTCTTGATTATTTTAGAATGTTTGGAAGCAAGTGCTACATTTTAAACACTAAAGACTACCTCACTAAGTTTGACCCAAATTCATACGAAGGTGTCTTTTTAGGTTACACCACAAAATAAGTAAAGCCTGCCCAACCTAATAAAACACTAGGAAAATCGAAGAATCTCTCAACGTGACATTTGATGAAACTCCTCCACCCTCTAAGACATTACCCTTAGTGGATGATGACTTAGATGAAGAAGAAGAAATTAAGGTTACTAAAAAGAAAATCTTAGAAAATGACATTAGGGATGAAACTTTAGAGATTGATGAAATAGTCAATATTAAGGAATCTAGGAACCATCCATTAGAAAATGTCATAGGAAACCTTAACCAAAGAACTCTTAGTCACAAGCCCAAAACCAAATTAATTTTCTTTTGTCTTATATCAACTATAGAACCTAAGAAATGTGAATGAAGCCTTAGCGAGTAAAAGTTAGATAAATCGCATATTTCAAGAAGAATTAAATCAATTCGTTGCAAACCGACGTTTGGGAGTTATTATCACAACCAAAGAATATGATAATCATAGGAACTAAGTGGGTGTATAGAAATAAGTTAGACGATAACGCATTGTTTCTCAAAAATAAGGCTAAGTTAGTCGCCTCAAGGATATAATCCAACAAGAGGGATTGATTATGATGAAACTTATGCCTAGTCTAGAATTGAGTCCTATAAAAGTACTATTAGCTTATCATGTGCATTACTTTTAAGATATTCCAAATGGATTGTAAACAAATGCATTCCCTGAACGGATTTATCAATATGAGTAAATACAGTGGCATAACCACCAGGATCATTGAACATTGAAAAAACCGAATTCATGTTTATAAACTCAAGAAAGCTTTATATAGTCTTAAACAAACACCTAAAGCTTGGTATGATAGATTAAAAGCTTTTATTATTAAACATGAGTACAAAATGGGAATGATAGATAGCATACATTTTACTAAGAAGAAAGGTTCAAACCTCATCATCGTTCAAATATATGTCGACGACATTATATTCGGCTCAACTTGTCAAGACATGTGTGATGAATTTGAAAAATCATCAGACGAGTCGAGATAACATGATGGGTGAACTCAACTTCTTCCTTGGATTACAAATAAAACAAATGAAGAAGGTATCCTTTACTTTAATCATTTCTAAAATGTAATTACAGAAATGCTTAAGAAATTTGGCTTAAAAAATTCAAAACTAAAGAACCCCCATGTCCTCGATAACTAACTCCGAAAGACAAAGAGTGGTGATTCGGTAGATAGTACCACGTATCGAGTGCATGATAGGTAGTATCTTATACCTAACGACGAAGTAAGCCTGAATATCAAGTTTAGTGTCTCCTTTGTGCCCGCTTTCAAGAGTCTCCCAAAACCTCTCACCTTGAAGCGATTAAGCGTACTATCCGATCAGTAAAGGCACACGTACTTAAGATTACGGTAACCTAAGGGGGACCGTCAAGAAACTGAGGTATAGCCGACTGCGAGATCATGCGGGAGATTATGGGGACCGAAAGAGCACTATCCGGTATTTGATGCTCGTGGATGTTTATGACATCGTTGTTCTGAAGAAACAAACCCGCTCTTGCGGTATATCCACCACCGAGCAGCATACATAAGACCTAAAAGGCATTTCAACAGCACTATGGGATGAACCAAGCTCTTATCAACTACATGTTCTACTCAACGACGTTTCCCGATCATGTGCGAAAACAAAGGTTGTGATTGACCTACAAAAACCCGGTGCAACACTCTCGAACCAAACACATCGAAATTCGTCACCACTTTCTTCGTGATAATGTCCAGAAAGGACATATCTCTATCTAAAAAGTGTCGTCCGTCGACAATATCGTCGACATTCTTACTAAACCCCTTAAACATGAATCGTTTAACTAGCTACGTCCCATGTTTTGAGGAATGATGGAACACATTCTATGTTAGAAATACGAAAAAGTATCGGTCACTACCAATATAGTTATCGTAGCTCGTAGTAAGTTGTATGGTTAAGTTAGAAACCTAACCGGGCCAAAGGCCCATGGATAAGCCCACTAAGGGTCCATGGCCGGCCATTGTAAGTCATATATAAACCCTCTTCACACATAGAGAGGGTGTTGGTTGTTTATTTCTCACATTACACTAATCTAATATTTCCTTTTTACTCTCTCTCTCTAAGTGTTCATCCAACCATCTCTTTACCTCTCTAAAACTCTAAGTGAATCCTTTCATTTATGTGTTAAGATATTCTACAAATGGTATCAAGAGCCATGTGGGTGTTTGGTGAAGGTTTTGATGTGCGTTTTTTATACCCTTTTTGTGCGATAGTTTTGGTTCGAAATCCATCAAAGAGTTTTCACTTTTTGAGGGTTTAAAAACCATAAAGCTTTTAACTTTCTTTCTTAGTTATCTTAATATAGACTAGAAGTACAAGAAAATCTTTCAAAAACCATAAAAAATATAATCTTTTTGAGTATTTTTGGTTAAAAAGATGGTTTTGTACCAAGAATATTGATTTCAAATTTTTCGTGTCAAAAACGTTAAATTTTGTGTTTTTAAGGTTCTAATAGTCTTAGATAGGTAAGAAGTACAAGAAAAATATGGTAAAAACGTCAAAAAGTGTGTCTTTTTAAGATTTTTGATTTTTGAGTTTCGAACACTGTTGGGCGAATTATACACATAGGCGAATTATACGTATTTTTCCTTCAGGCGATTTATACGTTTACTATAGGTGAATTATACGTGTCATTTGTTCATGCGATTTATACGTTTTTCCCTTCAGGCGAATTATACATATATTTGGTCAGGCGATTTATACGTCGTTTTTTTCTCAAAGGCGTATATAAACACTGTGTCTCAAAATGCAATTTATACACTCATTTTTGAGAATGCAATTTATACATTCAGTGTATCAAAAGGCGATTTTATACATCACTTGTGTGAAGGCGATTATACACTTGGAGTATCAAAGGCGAATTATACATCATTTATGTGAAGGCAATTTATACATTCTGTGTATCAAAGGCGATTTATACAATCACTTGTGTGAAGGCGATTTATACATTCTGTGTAACAAAGGCGATTTATACAATCATTTTTGTGAAGGCGATTTATACGTGCTATCTTCCACAGGCGATTTATACGTCATTACCAAAGGCGATTTATACATCCTCCTTTTGGTGATTTATACATTTTGCTTGGGTGATTTATACGCTTTACTAAGGAGAACTATACACACTTAATTATTGTGAATTATACGGTTGTTCTTTGATTTGTAAAATCCCATGATAACTTAATTTCCCGGTTTCATCAAGAATTGTAAAATCCCGTGTATTCCGACAGACTCAACTTCATTAATCAAAACTCACTTTAACACAACAACCTCCAATCACTGTACGATCATTTTATCTTATCACATTGTAATTGAAATGGTTTTAATTATTTCATTTGGACAAAAGAATATCTTGCTGAGTATATGATACCTCACGGTGCTGACAATCGTCCACCTATGTTGGACAAAGACCTGTATGATTCTTGGAAAAGTAGAATGGAATTATACATGCAAAATAGAGAGCATAGAAGAATGATACTTGAATCAGTTGAAAATGGTCCTCTCATTTGACCTACGATTTAAGAGAACAGTGTGATCAGAACAAAGAAATATGCTGAATTATCTACTGCTGAGAAAATTCAAGCTGATTGTGATATGAAAGCTACTAATATCATTCTTCAAGGTCTTCTTGCTGATATCTATTCACTTGTGAATCATCACAGAGTTGCTAAAGATTTATGGGAGAGAGTTTAGTTACTGATGCAAGGTACATCTTTGACAAAGCAGGAAAGAGAGTGTAAGCTGTATGATGCATTTGATAAGTTTACTCACATCAAGGAGGAATCACTTCACACGTATTACTTGAGATTTACTCAGATGATTAACGATATGAACATCTACAAAATGAAAATGGAGCAATTTCAAGTTAATACCAAGTTCTTAAATAGTCTTCCACCTGAATGGAGTAAGTTTGTGACTAATGTCAAGCTTGTTAAAGATTTGTATACTTCTAACTTTGATCAACTTTATGCATATCTTGAACAACACGAACTCCATGCAAATGAAGTCCGTATTATGCGTGAACACAATCAAGATCCACTTGCATTCGTTGTGAATCGACAGATGAAACACCTCACTTCACCCCTTATCAACCATCTTACAACAATCCTCACTTCAACAACAGTTTTCATCATTACATATGGATAAAATTTAACCCAATCAACAATACCACATCTCATTATCCATCACTAACTATAATCAATCATACATCCTTCCACCATCACATACATTTTTCAAAAGTCCTCAAAGAATCATCAAACCTCAACTGTTCCACAAGTTGCTTATCAATTACCTCAAGCTCCTACACAACTTATGACCGAGTCACCATTTGGAAACTCAGATTTTGTTGTTCCTGTATTTTCTCCTGGAGATGATCCAATTGCTTGTCTTAATAAAGCAATGGCTTTTCTAACCACTGTAGCTTCTTCAAGGTTCCCTTCTACCAATAATCAACTCAGAACTTCCTCTAATCTAAGAAACCAAGCCACTATTCAAGACGGCAGGGTTACAGTGCAACAAGTTCAGGGGAGACAAGGGCAAAATTATTCTGGTACTACGTATAAGGGCAATGCTACTAGTTCAAGGGGAAATACTACAAGTGGACAGGCAAGAGTTGTTAAATGCTACAACTGCCAAGGTGAAGGACATATGGCTAGGCAATGCACTCAGCCTAAGCGACCAAGGAATGCAGCGTGGTATAAGGAGAAAGCTATGTTAGCAGAAGCTCAGGAAGCTGGACAAATATTGGATGAGGAGCAACTCGCATTTCTTGCAGATCTAGTAATTCTAGCATGTCAAGCTCAGACAATCATTCCTCATAATGCTGCTTTATATACTGCGGATCTCGATACTTATGATTCTGATTGTGATGATCTCTCGACTGCATAAGCGATTCTTATGGCCAACATTTCCAATTATGGTTCTGACATTATCTCAGAGGTACCTAATTCTGAAACCTATCTGAATGATATGGATAATCAAAGTGTGCATGCATTGCAGGATTTTGAACAATCACCAGTTATGGATTTTACAGATAATGAGATATCTAGTGATAGCAATATCATTATCCCAATCTCAATATTAGCAAGAAACGAAACAGCAACTGAGTTCAAGAACTAATATCAGTCACAACTAAGATTTCAATGATTTTATCTGTGATTGAACAAATGTCCGAACAAATAATTAATCATGTAAATAGTTGGGAAAAGGCTAACAAGGAACAGAATAATGAAACAATAACCGCTGAGCTTGAGAGATATAAAGAAAGGGTCAAAATTTTTGAAAACCGTCTTAATATTGATTAAGCATCGTGAAAAAAATGATTGATTCTCAAATGGATAATATATTAGAGGGAACACTTGCACTGAAAGAACAAGTTGACTCACTTGAGTAAAATCTTTCTAAACAAATCAAAAGAAAAGGAATCCGTATTTCAAACTATTTGTAGTTTTCAAAAGTGAATCAAAAGAAAAAGAGAATAAATATAATGGAAAAATGAAATTGATTTGGAAAAGAAGATTAAGGAACTTGATAATATTATTTGTAAAGTGGGTCAATCTGCTCAAACAGTGCACATGTTAACTAAGCCACAAGCGTTTTATGATAACACACATAAACAAGCTCTAGGTTATCAAAATCCGTTTTATCTTAAGAAAGCTCAGCGGATAGGATTGCAGATGCTCAAACTAGGTTTGAGGATGCATCTAAATAGTCCAATGATCCACCTCTCTCAAGAGTTAACACACTTGGAAGTGGCGAGGACAATATGAAACTAATGGAATTGATGGCACATTATACAAAACTGTCTGAATTGGTGAGAAAAAAAAGAGAAAATTAGTGAGATGAAAAACAGAAAGAGAGATGTGTGAAATAAAAAAAGAAAGAGTGATTGAGTAAGAAAAAGAATTGAGAGAAAAGTGAAAAAAATAGAAAGAGAGATTATGAGAGTCAAAATTGGTGATGGAAAGGCTTTTTGGACGACATTGAGGTATACAAACTGGTAACTCCCAAAAAGTTAGAACTCTGTCACTTCTGCTAGGCATTACTTAGTACTGTTGGGCATTACTTAGTACTACTAGCCATGTTTTAGTACTGCTGGGCTTAAAATTAGTACTGTTAGGCTAAAATTAGTACTGCTGGGTGACCGTTAGTACTGTTTGAGCATAACATAATTTCCTTCACTAAATATAGTGGTTGCGAAATTCTGCCAACTACTTTGTTTATAGGTTTGACTAATTGGAGAATCATGGAACTTTCTAAAAATTCATAGATTATTACAAGAAAAGTGACAAATTTTTATTCAGTCGGTCTGATTAAAAACCTTAAATACTCTCTCTTATCTCAAATTACCTCTATCAAACACACATACTCTCATCCACCATTATATCCCAGGACCTTAATTAACCTTCTTTACATCAAATGGCAAATTTAGACTTTTGCGACAAGCACAACATGATTGCCTACTTACAGAAGTCAGAAGGAAGTGAAGGGTTTCATCATATAATTGATTTTCTCACTGCAAGTCATATTAAGTATGCCCTCACTGAAAACCCAACTATCTATGTCTCTCTCATAGAGCAGTTTTGGTAAACTGCTACTGCAAGCACTCTTGAGGATGGAGACATGGGTATTACTGCTATAATAGATGGGAAAGTCAAGGTTGTTTCTAAGGCCTATATTAGAAGACATCTTAAGTTAGAAGATTCTGATGGTATTAGTACTTTATCTACTACAGAAATTTTTTAAGCAACTTGCTTCATTAGGGTATGTGTGTCAACTCTGACAGCTTAACTTTTCAAAAGGGACACTTTTCCCCATTCCCCTCAGTGGAAATTTTTAATTCATACCATCCCCCTTCACTGCTATTAAGTACTAAGAAAAACTGCTTGAGAACAGTTTAGTAGCAATATAGCAACTGCTATAATTTGCTTGGCCACAAATAGAACCTTTAATTTTTCCAAATTGATTTTTGAGGCCATGGTGAAAAACTTGAACGACGAACAACAGTTTTTAATGTATCAATATTATTACAAAATCTTCTTTTAACAAGCACTAGATATGCTTCAACCCCCATAAAAAGAATTTATATTAGCTCCTACCCTTACTCAAAAACGTTTATGTAATATAAAAAGACTTCCAAGGATATACAAGGGTGGAGCACTCTAATTGTTTTTCAAACAATTCTTGTTCAGGGTCGACTTTTTATAGGGAGTGAAGGATCAACAAAACCTATTGAGTCCCATCACACACCCATTAGTGCTAACCACCAACTTCATAACCATCTATGCCAACAACCCATGTTGTTGAAGAAGCTGCTCCAATTCCCCATGATTCACCTCTCCCAAGGGTTTACTCACTTGGAAGTGATGAGGGCAGTTTGACACTGAATGAATTGACGGTTCTTTGTACCTCATTATCCAAGAATGTAGAAAGTTTGGAATCTGACTTAAAGCAGACAAAACAGACATATGATGCTGCTTACTCTAAGTTTATCATGAAAGTGAAGAAGTTAGAGCACAAAGTAAAGTCAATCAACGCTAGAAGAAAGGTCAAACTTGTTATTTCAGAAGATAAAGATAACTTGGAGGATCCTTCCAAATAGAGGAGGAAGATTGCTCAGATTGATAAAGATGAGGGAATCACTCTAGTTTAGATGGGTGCATAGACTGGGGGGAGGAGTGATGAAGATCTTATGTATGAGACTGGTGTAAATAACTACCTAGAAGGATTTACAAGACCAAGTATTTCAATTACTATTGTTGAACCAGTTACAACTGTTAGTGAAGAAGTTAGTACTGCTAGAGTAATTCCTAAAGAAGTTAGTACTGCTGAACCAGATATGGATGTAACACTTGCTGAAGCACTTGTGGATCTCTTGAATAGTGGAAAGAAAAAGTCAACAAATCCAAAAGCAAGAGGTATCTCTTTTCAAGATCCTGAAGAAGTTGAAATAAGAGAGGTTATTTCACTACTAGTTTCAAAGATTTCAGCAAAAGACAAGGGAAAATCCATAATGATTGAACCATAGAAGCCATTAAAGAAGAAGGACCAGATTCAGAGTGATGAAGAATTAGCTCTCAAACTCCATGCTGAAGAACAAGCTGAATTTGAAAGACTGCAAAAAGAAAGAGCTGCACAAGAAGATGCTAGCAGAGCAGCTATCTATGAAGAAATGGATAACATTCAAGCCATGATTGAAGCTGATGAGCAATTAGCTACAAGAGTCCAAGATAAGGAACAAGAACTATACTCCATTGAAGAAAAATCAAGACTGTTATTGGAGATGATAGCAGAAAGAAAAAGGTTCTTTACAACACAAAGAGCAGCAGAGCAAAGGAGTAAACCACCCACCAAAACTTAGATGAGGAATAGAATGTGTGCATACCTGAAGAATATGGGTGGATACAAACACAATCAGCTAAAAAGAAAGAGTTATGAATAGATTTAGAAGCTCTTTGACAAAACATACAAACAGGTAAACTCTTTTGTACCTATGGCATCAGATGATAAGGAAAATGGTAGTGAAAAAAGGCTGGAGGCAGTAGAAAGAAAACACTTGCTAAGAAAAGAGCAGGTGAAAAGCAAAGTGAACAGAGTTCTAAAATACAAAAGATGGAGGATGATGCTGAGAAAGAAGAGCTTAAGCTCATTTGGATATAATTCCAGGACATGATGTAGCTGTAAGTGTTGAATCATTAGCTACAAAGTATCCAATAGTTGATTGGAAGACACATGTTCTATCAGAAGACAAGTTATATTATGAGATCATCAGAGCTAATGGAAGTATTAAATCTTACAAGATATTTACATAGATGCTTGATGATTTTGATAGGCAGGATGTGTTAGATTTATATAGGATAGTTAAAGAAAGGTTTGAGAGTGCAAGCCCAGAAGGATATGACAGATTACTATGGGGAGATCTCATTACTGTGTTTAAACCAAGTAAAGATGATGAAGTCTGGAAAGCTCAACAGGATTACAAATTGATCAGTTGGAGATTATTTGATTCATGTGGAATTCATGTATTATTGATGGATACTGGCATTTCTATTCACATGCTGGTAGAGAAGACATATCCTCTTACTCAAGAGATGCTTTCAAGAATGCTGAGTAGGAAGCTAGAGGTTGACAATGAAAGTGAAATGGCATTTGAGCTTCTCAGATTTACTGGATCATAGATTGAAAAGTAGAAGAGTGTTTGGAAGAATCCTCTCAAAAAAGTTTAATTCAAGAAACTTGATAATTTAGAGGTAAATTACAAGTTTAGGGGAGGATTGTTGAGAATTAAGGGCTTCTACAAAGTTTATACTGCTGGTTCAACTTAGTACTGCCAAGCTTAAATAGTTTGTACTGCTCAGATTATAACTACCAGTACTAACTGGTTAGTACTGCTAGAGTAAAAGTTAGTACCACCAGTACTAACTTAATACTGCTGAAGAGAAGTTAACACTGTTGCATGAAGATTAGGACTGATGAAGAGTTAAACGCGTTTTGTGATATGGACTTATTCTGTGTATATCTTACATAGTTAGAAGATATGTTTATGTCTTATAAAAGTTTAGAAGATTTGTAGTTATCTTGTAAAGGACTCCTTGGTGTATAAAAGGAGATCCTAAGTTATGGTTTTAGGATCATCACATCACATCATATCAGTCTTTCTTAGTATTCATAGCTTCAAGGTTGTAAACCCTAACACTGTCAAAGAGTGTTCGTGTTAATATATTGAAGCTTATTGTTTTGGTTGTATTTTTGTGTCTCAAACATACTTTTTCTTTATTCTTCTTATTGGTATAAACTAGATTCCGCATAGTTTATATCATACACTCAAAGTTTCAGTCTTAGTGCCTTTGGATTTATCCAAGGATACTAAACCTTACATCAAGCTTAGGAGTTCAAGATCCTTTCACCAGGACCATCACACGTGGTGTTATTTTAATGCCTTCCTAACTTCTGTAGAACCAAAGAACTTCAAACAAGAAATGACCAAACCCTCATGGATCGATGTAATACAAGAAAAAATTCATGAATTTAAAAGGCTACAAGTTTGGGAATTGGTACCGTGTTTAGATAAAGTGTTATTGATCAAACTTAAATGGATTTATAAGGTCAAGACAGATGAATTTAGCGGGGTACTAAAGAATAAGGCTAGACTAGTTGCTCAAGGATTTAGGCAAGAAGAAGGAATCGATTTTGAGGAATCATTTACACCGGTTGCAAGAATAGAGGCCATCCATATCTTCGTAGCAAATGTCGCTCATAAGAATATGACGATCTACCAAATGGACGTCAAGACGGCTTTCTTAAATGGCGAGCTCAAAGAAGAGGTCTACGTTTCACAACCAAAAGGATTTGTTGATCAGGAAAACCCATCGCATGTGTAGAAGCTGAAAAAGGCCCTCTACGGTCTTAAACAAGCACCACGTGCATGGTACAACATGTTGTCAACCTTCCTAATCTCACAACAGTTCTCGAAAGGTGCAGTTGATCCAACACTCTTCATACGGCAAGCTGGGAATGACTTATTACTAGTACAAATTTATGTTGACGATATAATATTTGCATCCACTAATACTGCCATGTGTAATGAGTTTGCTAATCAGATGACCACTAAGTTCAAGATGTCACAAAATGGGGCAGATGTCATTCTTTTTAGGATTCCAAATTTCCCAAAGTCCTAGAGGCATCTTTATAAACCAATCTAAATATGCTTCTGAAATTGTTAAAAAATATGGTTTGCTATCTCATGACACTGTCGACACACCCATGGTTGAAAAGAATAAACTGGATGAAGATCTACAAGGGAGATCAGTTGATGCTACACTTTATCATGGCATGATTGGATCCCTTATGTATCTTACATCCAGTAGACCTGACCTTATATATGCAGTCTGCTTATGTGCTCGGTATCAAGAAAAGCCTACCGAAAAGCACTTACAAGCAGTGAAAAGGATCTTTTGATACCTTAAGGGAAGTATTAACGTGGGTCTTTGGTACTCGAAGGATACCGATATGTCACTAACAGCATATGCAGATGCTGACCACGCGGGATGTTAAGACACTAGACGTAGTACATCAGGAAGCACTCAATTCTTAGGTGACAAACTGGTTCGCTGGTCATCCAAAAAGCAAAAATGCATTGCCATCTTGAGTATAGACGCTGAATATATTGCCTTGTCTGTGTGTTGTGCTCAAATCCTATGGATGCGCTCACAGCTAACAGATTATGGTTTTCAATTCAATAAGATTCATCTCTACCGCGACAATAAGAGTGTGATTGATTATGCTGCAACAATGTTCAACACTCAAGAGCCAAGCACATCGATGTTCGCTACCATTTCATAAAGGAGCAAGTAGAGAATAGAGTCGTGGAACTATACTTTATCCGGACTGAATACCAACTTGCTGACATCTTCACCAAACCCTTACCTAGAGAAAGATTCAACATCTTGATCGAAAAGCTCGGTATGAGAAGCATGTCTCCAGAAACGTTGAAACGTCTGGCAGAGGAAATGGAAGAGTGATGGTGGTAACTCATATCCTGTATGATATGTACCTAAGAAAACATAAAAACTCAAAAATATTTTTCTTTATATAAATTTTTCAAAAATAAAATTAAAAATTAAAAAATCAGAAAAATATAAAAATATGTATCTTTGGCATGTCTTTTGAAAATTGATAAAATTTACGGCCTTAGAAATGTCATTTAGTAATAATACGAGGCTGTAAATGAAGTTCGAGCAGAAGTTCAAAATCTTTCAAAACATGTCAAAAATGGCTTGCTGTTATTTCAGATAGTAACCCGGTCATTTCAAAAAGGAAACTTGACCTCTCAACGGGAATTAATTCTCAGGCATGGTCTACTTTATGCCTATGCAAAGGCTTGTGATTACTTTGCATCACAACCCGTGCTTCCTATATTCCATAAGTGTATGTGTCAGTGCGCTTATGTGTCAAAATAAGAGAAATTTTATTTTTTGTGGTGTTGGTTTTCTAAATTAAACAATACTTTATCAGAAAATGTTTTTTTCAAAGACATTTGTCCACTCAAACAACGACTACAACTCTTTAAATAGAAAACGGGTCATTGTTTAAGGGGGAAAATGTCAAATATCTTCTTCATAAAATCAGTTTTGAGATAACGGAAAAGGTTTTAAACAATAACGGGCTAACAATTAAATGGGAGTTAATTAAGTTTAGCTTATGTGAGCCTTAACTATTATGTGTTTATCCCTTTAGGGAGTATATGTACAAATATAAGTTTATAGGTATGCTAGTTAAAAACATTAGGTACTATTTATGCTAATTGTTAAACTTTACTTGCCTAATAAAACTTATATAAGAAAAATGCATAGGATATTAAACTAGAGGGGGCAAAAGTGTCAGAAACAAAATTAGTTTTATAACACTTCCACCCCACCCCATTTTTCACACACACGCACACACTTAAAATTTTATTTTCCTTCCCATTCTCAAACTCGAAATCGCCAACACTTGTTCATCATTTCCTCTCGTTTTCAAACAAAAGGTATAACTAAAAACTTATTCTTCACACTCTAAACAACACGTCTTTGAAACGAATTAAGTTTTTATACGGATTTGATCTTGAAAACCCTAAAAATTAAATTAGAGTTCATCAAAATCAAGACTGGCTAAAAACCTAAATTGAGTGAGGGGTTTTGGTTATTTTGGAGAGTAGAACACTCGATTAAAACAGTTTTGTAATTAGTGATCATATGAATGTGTTATTGATAATTGTTAGTTGCGAAAATTTAGGTTTTAGAGTGTTAGTGAAATATGCTTGTGGGTTTTGTGCTAGGATGTTTAAATCCTCTTCCCTAAATGTGTTTGAGCCATAAAAGGAGTTTCTTGTTTGTAGTTTCTTGTATGAATGTTATAATTTGTCTAAATGTACTCGTGTTTGTTCATTCTTGATGATTCTGTGGCTATTAGTTGTTATTATTGAACCTAAGTGATATTCATCTCCTATGAGTGTGATTTGAACTTGTTTTGATGTTCAAAAATTCATAGTTGTGATGTGTAGTTTTAAGGCGGGTTAACAAAATTCCTTTGTGAGGCGAGTTTACAATATGCCTTCAGGAGGCGAGTTAACAACAAGCCTTACGAGGCGAGTTAACAACAAGCCTCACGAGGCGATTTAACAACCTCCTTACGAGGCGAGTTAACAACAAGACTCACGAGGCGATTTAACAACCTCCTTTACTAGGCGAGTTAACAAATCCCTTTAGAAGGCGAGTTAACAACACACTATAGGAGGCGAGTTAACAACACTCTATTAGAGGCGAGTTAACAACACACTATAGGAGGCAAGTTAACAACACACTATAGGAGGCGAGTTAATAATCCTATATAGGAGGCAATTTACCAATTCCTTAATAGGAGGCGATTTAGCAATAAATTTTAAGAAATTTTAAGACTGAATTTTTCTGAAGGCAATTTTCAACTCAAGTTAGGTATCTAATTAAAATTGGTTAATTATGCAAATCTAATCAAGCTAAGTAGGCTATATATCAAGGTTCAACAAGGATATCTGAACATGTCTTAGGTTACCTTATTCTTTACAAGTTAGTTTGAATAGGATTCCTAAAAACACAATTTCAGTTGTCTTAATTCCTTTCTCATCATGCCCAAATAAGTTGCCCTTCGAATGATTAGATCTTATTCAATAATGCTAATGCCGTAATGAGCCTAATCATTAAAATGATATAACAACATGAAACAAGCCTAAGTATTCAACAATCAAAGGGCCTTATAGTGTTTTATATATAAAATTAGTTATATATATAAACTGTATTGGTCAAATCATAACAGAAACATGAATACCACTCAAGCTTAACAGAAAGCCCTTGATGATGCTTTTGTTGCCCTTGCGGACCGTCTTAAGTTCGGGAAATGCAACATGAGACTCAAGACAAACATCAAGCCAAATGAAGCTACATTTCAAGTGGTGATGGATGCTCTTGCTATCACTCCTTTCTATCGTGCAATCCTGATCACTGCATATGTTCCTGCTATTTATATTTAAGAATTTTAGGCTACAGTTTTTGTTCGTAGGTCATTCATCAGATTCACGATAAACAAGAAGAAAGTATCTCTCGATGTTGATATATTTAGAGACATTCTCCAGTTTTGCCCTAAAATTCTAAGACAAGTGTTTGAAGACCTCCCACTGGAATAAGACATTCTCTCTTTCATTAGAGATCTTAGGAACACTGGAGACATCACCTATCTCACTGATGTAAATGTTGACTACTTGCATCAACTGTGGAGAGCATTTGCTACCGTCATCAACAAGATCTTAAGTGGCAAAGAAACTAGAATGGATAAGATTTATCTGTCCCGTGCTCAAATCCTCTAGGGTATGTTCCAAAAGAAGAATATTGGTTATGTGTATCTACTCTGGGAACACTTATTGTTCTAGATTGAAAACAAAGATGCTAAGAAGACGAACAAGATGTCATATCCCAGATTCACAAAGATCATCATTGATTACTTCATGTCAAAGGATCAGTCTATTTCGAGGAGAAACAAGATGTTTTGGCACACTCGAGATGATACCATGTTTACTTCTATGAGATGTATCTCTAGACATGAAGATATTCATGTATATGGTACCATTCTCCCAACGGAATTAACAAACCAAGCAATGTTGGAATCCAAAGCTTACTAGACATACTATGCTTTTGCTTCTTAAGAAAAAGCTCCAAAACCAAAGTACATTCAAAAGAAAGCTGATTCAGACACATCTCTCTCAAAAACAAGCCTGTTCAAGCTACTAAAGGTACCAGACTCAAGTCAAAAGCTAAGGTGGCTAAAACTGACAAGAAGAAGCAACCTGCAAAGAAGACAAAAGCCAAAGGTTTAGCTATATTATCTGAGGTTGCATTAACTGAAGCTGAACAACTTAAGCTGGCTACCAAGAGAATCAAGAAAGAATTTAACAGTTCTCCCGTAAGTGGCTCAGGTGATGGAGTTGACACTCAGTCAAAGGTTCCTGATGAGCAGCAACAAAAGACTTTTGGTATAGATGAAGGAACTGCTATTATACCAGGGGTTCTCGATGTACCCATATACGAATCTGAAAGTGAGAAAGAACTTTGGGTGATAGTGAAGATGAAGATGAAGATGATGAAAACGATTATGATAATCTAAGTGATGAAGGTGATGAAGATAATGAATGTAATAATGACAATGATGGTGATGATGATGATGCTAATGATGATGATAAACAAGAAGGTAATGACATGAATAACGATGATGAAGAGACTGATAGTGATAGAATTGAGTCAGACATAATCAAGATTCCTATTATGGATCAGTCTACCACAAAATTCTACGAAGAAGAAGAAGAAGAAGGAAACATTGATGATGAAGAAACGATGTATGATGAAGAAGACGATGAGGTCACTAAGGATTTATATGAAGATGTGAATGTCAATTTGGGAAATGAAGACACTGAAATGACTAATGTTGATCAAGGTGCCACTGATTAACAAGATGTTTCTCAACAGTCAAGATTTGAACAAAGAGAGGAAGACGCTCATGTGACTATTACTTCAGTCCATGACACTCGAAAGGCTGATGAACCTGTACAAAGTTCTTTTGTTTTCTCCAATTTTACAAACAAGCTCCTAAATCTTGAGAATACATCTTCAGCTGACAATGAGATTGCTTCATTGATGGAAACCTCAGCTCGTCATGCAACGGCAGTTCCTAAAAACACATCCGATTTCACTACAACTATTCCTCTACCACCTTTGTTCTTCAATCCTCTACAACAAGAAGCAACACCTACACCTACACCAACAACTTCTGAATCTACAACCTCATTTCCTTTACTTTCGGATTTCGCTTCTGTATTCAAATTCAATGAAAGAATCTTCAACCTGGAAAAAGATGTGTCAGAAATAAAGCAAGTTGACCAGTATGCTCAAGCTCTCTCTTCCATTCCTGCTATATTTGATCGTTACATGGATAACAAACTTGAAGAAGCGATAAACAATGCTATTCTAGCACATAATTTGGACTGCAGACAAGAAGCTCAAGATGAGAAGAATGCTTACATAAAACTCGTTGACACGTCAATGAGAGCTCTTATTAAGGAAGAAGTCAACACTCAACTTCCTCAGATTCCTCCTCAAGCAGTATCAGATTTTGCAAATCCTGTGATATGGGAAAATGTCACGGAATTAGTAGAAGCTGTAGTCTTGACAAGGTCTTCTTCATAGTCGACGTCTACTTATGAGGCGGCTGTATCACTCTCCGAGTTTGAGCTTACAAAGATACTGATAGACAAGATGGAGAAGAACAAGTCATATGATAAAGTTGACTACAAAAAGAAGCTTTATGATGCACTGGTCGAGTCGTATAACACTGACAAAGATCTCTTTGATTCATATGGTGAAGTCTTTTCATTGAAGAGGAGTCGAGACGACAGTGACAAAGATCGAGACCCCTCCGCTAGATCAGACCGAGGGAAGAAAAGAAGGAAATCAAGTAAAGATGCTGAGTCCTCCAGAGATTCAAGGTCAAAGGAAAAGAAGTCTTCAAGCACCTCTAAAGACGCCTCCCAATCTCAACATAAGTCTTCCGGCAAGTCTGCCCATGCAGAGGAGCCAAGTCATACTGTTGAAGACTCAGGCATGCAACAAGATCAAGAGTTCGTCACGGGAGACAATGATGAACAACCCGCTGACAAGGAGGTTACCAAAGCTGACTGGTTCAAGAAACCCGAGCGACCTCCAACTCCTGATCCTGATTGGAGTAAGAGACAACAAGTTAACTTTCGACCTCCTCAGACCTGGATTAGTCAAGTTGCACGTGCTGAAGAACCTCCCACTTCATTTGATGAGCTCAATGATACTTCATTTGATTTCTCTGCATTTGTCATGAATCGGCTTAAAATTCCAAATCTGACTCAAGAAATTCTGGTTGGACCGGCATTCAACCTGCTCAAAGGCACTTGCAAGAGTATTACAGAATTAGAGTACCATCTTGAAGAATGTTCCAAAGCAACAACTGAATGACTTGACTGGCATAACCCCGAAAACAAACCGTATCCGTTCGATCTCAGAAAGCCTCTTCCGTTAATTCAAGATCATCGAGGACGCCAAATTATCCCTAAGGATTACTTTATTATTAATGATCTGGAATATCTAAAGGGTGGAGATTTAAGTAGATGATACTCAACTTGTGTAACAAAGGCAAAGGCTGCTACTTATGAGCTTAAATGGATTAAAGACTTGGTTCCCGAACTGTGGAGTCCCGTGCAGTTGAAATATGATCAACATGCTTACTTGGGCACTTCACACTAGTGTCCCAAACGCCAAAGCTTCTACGGATATACAAGTAACTTTACTTCTTCTAAAGATGTTTACTCAAGAAGAAGAATTATTTTAGTAACCAGATTTAAAATTATGAAGAAGTATGACTACGGTCACCTGGAAGAGATTGAAGTTCGTCGAGATGATCATAAGCTATATACGTTTAAAGAAGGTGATTTTAAAAGACTTCGCCTACATGACATTGAGGACATGTGATGAGTGCTAAAACACACATCATTTATAACCCGGAAAACACTATTAATTGGACTAAAAATACTAAAATATGCTTTATTATATTGCAAATATGTTTGTTTGGTATTTTTTATGTCTTGCATGTAAAAAGGATTGAGAACGGTGCAAAAACGGGAATTATCGGACTCAATCTGGTCAAGTCTAATTATTACTCAAGCTAAGACGAAGTCATTAATATTTGCCAAGAATGCCATCGGAAAGAGCACGGGAAAACAAGTCCAGCGATGCCCTCGGATTTTATTGGGCCAGCACGTAACCCATTTTATGGGCCGAGCCAGCCCATACTTGAAATGAGCCCATTTAAATCTCAACAATTAAAATTAAAATTGATGATGATGTCACCATTTTGTCACCTCACGTTTCTAGTTGCCGTTTGACAAACTAGAAAAAGGTTCTTGTTGGCTTTGCTTTTTCCGATGATGCTTTTTGATATCTTCATGTTTGTTGCGTTTTGATTTTCTTCATGTTGCGTTTTGATGTTCTTCATGTTGCGTTTTGATTTTTTGGTTGCGTTTTGGTTCATTGCGTTTTGATTGCAGGTTGCGTTTTGAAGGAATTTCATTGCGTTTTGAAGAAATTTCATTGCGTTTTGACCAAATTTCATTGCGTTTTAACCAAATTTCATTGCGTTTTGACCAAATTTCATTGCGTTTTAACCAAATTTCATTGCGTTTTGACAAAATTTCATTGCGTTTTGACCAAATTTTATTGCGTTTTGACCAAAGTCACTGCGTTTTGGTGTCATTGCGTTTTGGTGTCACTGCGTTTTGGTGTCACTGCGTTTTGTGTGAAGAAAAGGGTTTCAGTAAAACTGCGATAACTTTTGATCCGTAAGTCCGTTTTAGGCCCGTGACCTCTCAAATCGTGACACGTGTACATCGGGTTGATCACCACGAATGGTGCGCGATCAACTTGGTTAAATTGGAAATGTCAGATTTGCATAGTCTCTGCAACAAAAATGAATTCTCATATGGTTGTTTCGGTAAAAAACGCTTGTGATTATTTGGGTTGTTAATGAATTTGGGTTGTGATTATTTGGGTTGTTAATCTATTGTTGTGATTAGTTGGTTTTAAGTATCTTGATGTTGTTGTATTTGGTGAAAACTGATTACGTGGTATATGCATATGCGATGTTAAGGTTATTTGTTATTGGTTTTGAGATGAAGAGTTGTGGGTCATGTGAATCTGTGTATGGTTTTAGTGAGGAAGGTGATTTTGTGATTTGGTTTTTTTTGTTGCATCAGTTGCTCATGTGAAATTAATGGTGATGATGGGGTTTGTGATGGTAATGGTGATGATGGTAATTGTGGGGAAGATGGTGGATAAGGAATGTGATGAAGTCGGTGATAGGGACCATTTATGTAACTATGATCATTTATGTAACAGGGACCTTAAAAGGTAAAACGGTCATGGAATCCCATGAAAGTCTAAAAAGTTGACTTTGTCCGAGAAGAATTTTTTTTTAATATAAAGTTATAAAAAGATAAGGTGACAAGTACGATGATTTCTCTTGTGATAACCCTTTTTCTTGAGCAAACATAAGTGGGCTTAGTGCCCAATAAACGAGTTTGATCTAGTAAGACTTTTTCTCTTCCTTTCGATCTTTCATCCAGGTTCTATTACTTTATTGTTTTGGTAATACCCAAATAAATCAAACCGAAATTATAGCCGAATCGAATTTGTCAAAACCGAATCAAAAACCAAACTCACATAAATAAATTTATTTTTTGATATATTAATATACTAGACGAATACTCATGCATAGCAAAAAGATTTTAAAGTGGTAGTGATAAAAAATGTTTATGAGTTTTAAACGAAAAATAATATAAGTTTGAGGATTTGAAGATTAAACACTATTTAAACTGAATAAAATTATGGTTTCAATATTTAGTTTTAACATTCAACTCATCTCTAGCAAACAAACGATTATACATATAGATCATTAAACACCCATATTATCCACCAATTCTATAACCAGCAACTATATTACACAATCATGCAAAGGGTTTATAACGTCTAAGCAAACACATACATATATTGAGTTCTATGTACATGAAAACACAAAAGCAAAAAAATTCAAAGTTTCCAACATATTATTAAGTGAACAAAAGATTAAACCTGGATAACAATTGATACTGTTGATGTTTTGCTTAAAAATTAGCTTGGAAATCCAAGAACAAAGCTTCAAGAACAAACTTTAAATACTGCGAATGAAAATATAAACCCTTTGTTGGAATTAGTAGACATAAAGATCATATTAACTATTAATAATACGGGTACGCAACGGAATATAAACACGTATGATCTTCATATAGTCATATAATTAACATAACAAGAAAGTAAAAGAAAACATGTACCTTTTAGC
>BQNB010105176.1:0-23661 GCA_026074375.1 Tanacetum coccineum
CTTTGTGTTGACTTTTAGCATGTAATTTCAGGTCCTAGGGTATGAAGATTGGACGGGAGCCGTGGCGGATATCCATGAAGACGGATTATGTGTTTATCTATATTCAATGCAACTTTTATTATCTTTAAAAACTTAAGTCATCTTTTGGGTATTATGAAGCTTTTGTTTAATTAAGAATGTTTATGACTTTTAAAACTTATGGGACCTAATGTATGAACTCTGATATTTTGCTATGTCATCGAATGAAATCTTATCTTAAACGTCCATTTAAGGTCGTTTCCTATATCTTGATTGTTGTACTTTGACGTAACACCCCATTGTTACCATTCCGCTGCTACCTGATTTTGGGGGTGTTACAATTACTCTTAGTCCAAATTGATATTTACAAAACTAAAAGAAAACATTAATTAATTATCAAAAGGTAAAACTGTCTTTTTTTTGCTTTCATAAAAAATAAAGTAGTAATTAATACATTTTTATTAAACTGTGTATTTCTTGTATGTGGGCAATAATTTTGGGACGGAGGTAGTATCAATTAACTCTTTTTGAGCACTCGCCTTAATCAAGACTCTAGAATACCTAACCTTTCCATTACCCTATTTGCACATTTCAGCAATCATAGAATCCATCACCAATGGCTTACCTAATGTAATTTCAAGTGCACTAATTCCCTTAACAGTCCAAGCCTCAAGTGGGACATTACATAGTTTAACCCATAAAGTAATTTTGTATGGCTCAGTTTTGTCAAGGTTCATATTCACATTCCATTTTTAAACTATAAGTGATTTATTTCTAACCATCCAAGGACCATTATTAACCACTCGATTAAGAACCTTATCATGGTGAAACTTCATAGAAATTACCCCATTATTATAGTCCACAATATCCTTAAACCCATATCTCCCCCACTGGTGTGGAGGTCGTAAAGGACTTCAGTAAGAAGTTTTACAATTCCCTAGGCAGTGTACATAATCGTTGTAGTGTAGTATAGGCAAGACTCGAGGGTTGTTATCGTTCTCTAGGGGAATAGGTTGAGAAGGCTTGATCATGATCTAATAGAATTCTAGGGGTTGAGAGCGGATTCTTTTTGTGTTTTTATATTTTATGAAAGCAGGTAAATCAATGGTTTGAGAGGTTGGTTTGATTAACTAATAATTAAACTAATTATAATCTATGCTAATGGTGATAACTTTATGATAAACAAATGTATTTACCTAATCATGCACTACTCCTCAGATTACTTTTGCTAGATTTGTTGCTTTGTCACACTTGTGATGATCTATGTAAGTATTTCCTAGGTCATGAACAGATTACACGAACCCGTCATCTATTTAATATTCCGTTAAGGCAACGCATAAGTAAGGTAGTATGAAGACTATTACAAGGCCCCTAAGAGTATATTAAATGCATGTGAAATATCTTAAGAGGGATCAACCATATTATGGGTAAGGTAGTATGAAGACTGTTACCGATGGTATCCTTTCTACACTACTCACGTTTCCCTAGACATCTATGCCAATTTAATATCTTATGGCTAGTTTTCTAAAGCCTGACACGCACATCCATCAACAAGAAGCAACATTAAAAGGATCTATAACCTAAGTTTCATGCAATCATAAGTAAATACAAAGGTGGGTTTAGCCTAGCATATTAAAGATAAAGCAAGAACATAAATCAATCAAACAACACATAGACATATTGAATGATTAATGATAAACAATCTTACTTGATTAAAACATGGATTGAAGGTAGTTAGAATTGGGTTTTGAGGCCCTAAAAATGACCTTAAAAGCTGCTAGAATGACTAGGGTTCGTCTCTCTAAAATTATACAAAGTTACACACATAAAACCCTAATTCCGGTTTAATATTATATAGGAAAATCGTTGCGACGATGTCGCTTTAAAGTCTTGACGCCGTCGCCACGTAGATTATTCTAGATCCTCTTTTAAGTCGGCCACGTCCTAACGCCGTCTCCACACGCTGTATGCATAAATCTTCAAGAGATTTGGTGTATGTCTGTAATCTTGTCTGTTTCTTCTTCAAATGAGCCCAAGTCATGTGTATTTCCTCCAAATTCCATTCAAGTGCTAAAAACCTAAAACACAACGTTAGGACATTATCCTGGGCTTATTTGATTATTTAGGGGGTTAAATGACCCTGAAATAGTGTATAAAATGACACCTCATCAAATACCCTACACTTGGGATTTGCTTGTCCTCAAGCAAATAGGCTTTTCTCTAGACAATAGCAATATTGGGGTCATTTAACTTACTCTTTAAAAAGCATTTTAAAACACACAACCTTTAGACTTGTAATTAAAAGCACTGGAAGTATGTTACTGCACCTCACATAAGTGTTTGAGTTTCTCTTTTCACTGGGTGTTTAATAATTTATACATTAATGGGGAAACGGAAAAATCAACACATATTAACTATCATAAATATAAATTACCATAGGCTGGTAAATGATCAACCTCATCGCTGGGGCAAGTACTATTCATTCTGTCAAGAGGTTTTTAAAGGGTTGTAGGGTGTAGTGTAAGATACATTAACGGAAACGGAAACGGTTGTGGATATATTTGGGGTGGCTTTTGGAGTGAATTTGGGTGAAAGGTTTCGCTAATTATTAAAGAATACACGCTGATTTGGTTGACATAAGCCCTAAACACTCGGCCAAAATATACAAAACCTCTACACTAATCTCTTTCTTTCTTTTTTTGAGCTAGATCTTGTCTGATACATCAGCGATGTATATCAAAGATATGTACAAATGGCTGTACCCGTACTGATATTGTGTGTTTGTTGATAGACTGACTCAGCGCTCTTCCTCCTTATTATGTATACATAGCTTGCGTGTAGTAGATAATATATCCATCTCGATGCCCAGCCGCCCTATTGCCATTCTAAACATATAATGCCATCTCCTGGGCAGGTATCAGGTTTTCACCAGGAAAGTTGTTTAGATTACACCCTACACTTGCACTTTTACTTAATCACTATTTACAATCATAACTAATGACCCGAATTGAGGTAGATCAAATAACATGGAGTTATTGATCGCTTTTGGGGGTAATAAAATTACTTCTTCCTCTAATTCGTCATAAAGATGGAAATACTACCATGAATCCTAATCGTCCCAAAACTGTATTTACAAGGATAAAGACTTAGCAACCGTGTACTCAAAATATTTACTCAGGTTAAAACAATAATGTACTAAAAGCGAGTACATGCAAGGTACGATAAGGCGATTTAGGTGTAACAATTGGTTCAAGGGTGACAATGCTCTTCATTAATAGTCCGGCTTAACTAGAAAAATACGAGAACCATGAAAAAAGATAGGCTCGGAGGGGTGTACTAGGGGTATCCTGCACTAAAAATGAGTGCATGGCAAGGTGAGGGATAGTTATATGATTGAGGTGACCATCATAACAATTACAGGTTTAAAACGTGGGTTATTCCTAGTGCCTCTTATCATTTAGCAAATCCAATTCTCACTATGCGGTCTCGTGATGCATCACAAAACAAGTTCTAGAATTTAATACACTACCGGTACACTCATATAATTTAATACTGATACCAATGCTCCAGAAAAGGCGACAAAGACCATACGTACACATCCGTAACGACGGAATAGACACATATGACTGCATTCGAACCTTAACTTGAGAAAGCAAAAGGTATAAACTATCTTGGGTATCAAAAATGGATACCCGAATTCCTATAGATCTAAAGGCGAACCTCACATTTTTGGAGTGGAATTCTAAGGGTTTTGTGATAGTCATATAAATTCCTATCCATGAGACGTTAATAATACTTGGTTTTTGTCGTTATGTGTCATAAAAAAAATTATTTAGGTCCAAATCACCCTTTTTAGCTATGTTTCAATATATTACCCTCAATATAAAGACAAAGCGAATGGCAAATGGGAATAGTTTCTTGGCTTATTTTCCCTCTATACTTAAGTTGAACATTGTCCCCAATGTTATATAGAAGTACCCATATGAACGAATAAAGGGAAAAAACAAGTAAAAGTAACTAGTACTCTCCTGGTTTGCTCAATAATGGAGAAGAAACATGTGATAACTGGTTAGATCGTCTTCTAAGAATCATCCAATGAAACTTCCTAAGAACTTCCAAGCTTCTTCTCATCAAATATAACCTGTAAATCAAAGATAAAGACAACTACACCAAGCATAAAA
Organism: Tanacetum coccineum; assembly: GCA_026074375.1. NCBI lineage: Eukaryota > Viridiplantae > Streptophyta > Magnoliopsida > Asterales > Asteraceae > Tanacetum > Tanacetum coccineum. The sequence continues at coordinate 4,200 of BQNB010105176.1, forward strand.
TCGACATGATAGATATATATACAACGAGAATTTAGCGTTTTAACTCTATTAAAGCAGTAAAGATAGGATAAGAGTGATGATGTAATCATAGGTTTATGCAGGTTTATAAAAGAATTACAAATTTTAAATGTTGTGCAAAAAAGATTTTCGAAATATTAAAAAATTTAATTTTCTGTGGCAGGCTCACGTGTCGCGTCAGGATTATCCTGACGCCGTCTCTAGGCTCTGAGAAACTTTTTTTTTGTTTTCTTGAAAAAAACTTTATGCACGCGATTATATAAGTTATTTCTTGTATGAAATTACTGCATGAAACCTGGGATTAGTCAATACAATCATATGACTCGAAACTTGACGCGAATTAATCTAAACATTTATTTTAAATGTTTAAATCTGGTTCTTATAAACCGGATATTTCCCCTACACTTATTTTATGCAAAATGCCTTTGATTGCAGATAAGGCAAAGTTAAAAACAAACAAAGCATGATTACAAAATGATGGCTTCAAACATAAAGAACAAATGAAATAAATTAAACACGCGGACACTCCTAAAATGTGGGAAAAAAATAAACATTGGGTAAGGCTTTTCTTTATTATGTGTTTGTAAAACTAGACTCGAAGTCACAACGTCTTTACGTGACTTTTCTTTATCATCCATTCCAGTCACAATATCCGGGTCCAAGCTTAATAGTGTCTCTATAAAACCCATCTTCTAAGTCGGATGGCTTCCTATATCCTCTATCATAGTCATCTTCACTGAGTATTATCCTCGATGACAATAAGTCATGACCTTCGCTAGACAAATCGCTCCTTTCATTGTCATTATGTGGTGTTTTAAAGGTAACCTCTTTAATTCCATCCGTGAAAGTCATTAAGTCGTGTTTCTTATTTATGGCTAGGCTGGCGACTTCAACAAAGGGCCGCCCAAATACTACATGGGACAAACTGGGTCAATATTTGTCTCAATATTTTCCAGGATGGTGCAATCATAAGTTAAACTTCAATATTTCCTACAAATATATGCAGTCGCTTCCTAATCCCTAAGAAAAAGATCTTCTCTCTATTCTCAGATCCATTCTTTTCGAATAGAGTTATAATAGGCCACGTACATGATGTATTACATGGTGAGGTAACATCAGTGTTATGCATTGGCTATAAACTTTATGTCCTAGCATGAGGGGATTTTAAAGATTTCTCGGGTCCCCTTTTTGCTTCTAAAGTCATAATTAGTGAACATTTGCGAATCTTTTTACTCAACGATTCATAAAATCTGATTCCTCACATGTGTCACTAAGTCTAGAGCTCTTTACATTTGCCTATTTGATTTCCCCTTCCTCATCACCCCTACTAGGTCCTGTTTTACTAATAGCAGTTTGGTCTTTTAGCTTCAGTTGTGGTGTTACGTTCAACGGTGTTGGTGTCTTTGGGGTTGCCTTCTCCTTTTCGCTCATCCTCTTCTGGCATGTCATCATGAGGGTTACTTTGATGGATTGTGATGGTGTTGATCAAACCATGGATATAGGTTGAGCATTGTGGGTCTTCAGTTTGGTAAGAACAAGCAGACAAAACTAAAGAGGTAGAGTTAACATTCAGTTTTGGGTTCATAACTGTGTCGCTAGGAAGTGCTCCAGCCATTCAATCGGTGATGGCCTTCAATAATGTGTCCATTTTGTTGGTCATCTCGCTTTGCTGCTGTTTGAAATTAGCTTCAAACTTGGACAATCTAGCGGTCTTAGATTGCATGAGTTGGCACCCAATCTCTTCGAGGTTTGATAGGACTATTAAAACTTTCAGGATTGTTGTGAAGAACCGTTAGGATTGAACGTTGGGTTTGGAACCGTTTAGGTGGGTTGGAAACATTATTTGGGGAATTTTGAGGTTGTCTCCACCTAAGGTTTGGGTGACTTTTCCATGACAGATTGTAGGTGTCACCAAGATTGTTTTGCTCGGGTTTAAAAGTGTACCACTTACCTCCCGCTTCGTCGATAAGCGAAGATGCATATTTAACAAAGGCTTGTTCGGATTTTCCTGCAGTATGAGTGTTGTAGGGCCACTGCTGATTTAACTATGAGGCAAGTGATTTTTCACGTGAGTAGGTGGTGTTCCGAGCCAGATGAGCTGACATCAATGTTGGACTTGATTTTCGAGACGATGAGGCGGCGGACGGATGTATCGGACATCTTGAGGCAAAGAGCTTGCCTGTGAAGCTTAGCGAAATCCCTTGGGTTGTTTGATAGACTGTCAAATTCACAATCCAAAAACACTCGCAAATTATAAAAACTTGAGAGTAAGTTTTAGAGAGAGAAAGAATAAAAGGAAAAATAGAAGGCTTTCATACACTTAGAAAAATAAGAACCAACACCCTCCTAACATGCTAGGATCGTTTGGGCCTTTAATGGACCGAACTAATGGGCTTTAGCCCGACACCTAGGCCCAATTAGCTTAAATGAATTACCGTAAACTACGTTTTCCTATACAAGGCTCGGGAAATATATAATGACCATCCTTTACATAAAAACACGGCTAACCATCTCCCCTAAGGGGTGTTTATTAGATTATGGCTTCACTTTTTGGACGTCTTGAATCTTAGAGCCTTGTATGCTTGGGAATTCTCTTGAGGTTTCTTTTCATGCTTGTGATCTTGGATCTTGATCTTTGACTTGATATCTTTATCTTTAAACTTGATATCTTGATCTTTAGCCTTGAGATAATCTTGGATCTTTCTTGACTGGAACACTTCTTAACCAACATACTCATCCTTTGACATCACTTGAAGGCTAAAAATCTTCCTCGCCATAGAGTTTGTGACTTGATCTATTTGAAGTCATATACTTGACACTGTTTGAGGAAGTATAGTTTATCAGAGTTGCGGAAGTGTATCTTTTAAATTCAAAAATTGTCTTTAAGTTTTCATTCACGTCATTGAATGTATCTTTGTGACTTTGAGATGCGTATGGGCCATGACTGCGGACTCAGTAGAATATGGGGAAAGCATCGACTTGTCTTGCATGGTTTAAGTTTAGTATTAACCAACACTATATGGATGAATATGTCTTTGTCATTTTCGTCGAATATGCTTGCAATAACCATGGTTCCCTGTTTTGCAGTATAAATACTATACCTATGATCATATAAGTTCAAAGAACCTTCTTGATAGGGTTTCTAGCTCAAAGTGTTGGATTCTCTAACGCATAAGCATCAGATTTACCGTACTTGCTAGTTCTCATTACTAGAACGTCTCAAAGCAGACAGTACGATAAGAGTGAATCAGTTAGTTACTATCTGACTGATTTGTGTCGTCATTTTCGTGTCAGCTGCCCCTGCCCAGATGCTCTGTTTTAAGGCTGTCACAAATAGACAGAGATTAAAAAAACTTTCTATGAAATTAGTCGATGGGTTAATGAATAAAGATGTGTCAAAACATATTTGAAAGTTTTATGTTTCAAAAAAGCTTGGTCAATTTTTCATTAATCACATCAGATTATATTTGCGTCGAGGTGTTGGACCTTGTAAACTTGTGTTCTTGATAATGAAAAACAAGTGTATATGGAATTGTGTTCCTAATGAGATTTTTGATTTTATCTCGGGGGGGGGCGGGGGTCGGGGGGGTGGGGGGGGGGGGGGGGGGGCGGGGGGGGGGGGGGGGGGGGGGGTTGGGTGGGGGGGGGGGGGGGGGGGGCGGGGGGCTGGCTCTAGACTCTATAAGTGCACTTTTTTTATTTGGTGATCGGAGGTTGGAGCAGACTGTCACCTTTTCAATATCTATAATCTCGGAGTAAGAAAGTCGATAGAAGCGTGTTGTACTCCGTGAGAAATGAAACAAACTTATTTTAAGAGAAGCCTGAGTAGCTGGGAGGGTTGTGCATTGCATCACTGGGTCCATGATGACTTATTTTCAATACTAGAATCATCTTTGTGATTACTAATAGATTATGCATTGACTCGGTTTCTGCCTAAGTGTATGAAGGGCTTCTTTCTTTGGACCGTTTATCCTTACAATTATTTTTCATTCTTCAACCCCTTCAATGTTATTCTAACACGTCCTCATTATCACCATATTGGGATTGTTCCGATGATAACTCATGCCTTAGATAACATTATTCCTGATCTTACTTTACTCATTTTTTTCAATCATACCTAAGGACTTCTACTCTATCTATTGGAGAGTCCCTGGGTAGATCCCTCCGGTTCTGGCTGGATCATGGAACAAAATACCCACTTTTAACCGCCTTGTAACACCGTAAGAAACAACAGTTGGTCGGTCTTTGATAGTTCCATAGTAGCCATAAAACCATTGAAAAAGCAATCAACGTGTTTGAGAAATCATTTATTACACATTGAGAGTTTTTTATATCACCAAAAAAGCTCCCCCTACACATATGTACCATATTATGAAAGAGTTTTGCACATGCGAGGTTTGGGAACGCACTTATATTCACAAGATCTTATCCATTATTAAGCCGTATTGATCACATTTTAATCACTATTTTCCCCCTCAAAAATTACATATGTGGTGACATTTTTGACTAACCAAGTGAATTAAAATACAAGTTAATGTACGATTATGCATTATTAGACTAACCAAACGATGGGAGAACAAGAACACTTGCCGAATGAACTAATTATTATACTCCCCCTCAATAATAGATTAGAGTGAAACTTTGGAGTGGGAGTTTGTTGAGCACACAATTTTGAAAGATTTTGAAATTTATTTTTGATGAAAATATCTTGAAAAATTGTGCTCAACAGGAAAATATGTGAGATATGGCTGATTGAATGACATTTTCCTTAATACTTTTCTTGAGCATTCAAAATTTTGAATGTTTATATGACATTGCTCAAGACCGAGAAGATATGAACTTCCCGTTGTTTAGGATAAATGTCATAAATGACATTTCCTTTTTTAGACTCCGAGTCCTAAGCTAACATTTACTTAGAAGTCGTAGAGAAAAATTTGAAAGGACATGTTTTGAAAGCATTTAGAACTCTCGCTCGAACTTCATTTATACACCCGTGTTAATATTAATCAACATTTCTAGGTGCGTAAATGTTATCGATTGTCGAGAGACATGTCAGAGAAGATTATTTTTGGTATTTATGAAATTTTTTTGATTTTGTATTTTGCTTGTATAGGATTTATATTTTTATATTTTCTTTTTTTGATAAAATATATACAAAGAGTTATCGAGACTTTGCAAGACATTCAAGTTCATGAGGAGACAAGCTGCGCATACCAAGACGACAAACTAAATAGTTGAATCGATCCACTGGAAGAGCTTTGGTGAAGAGGTCGACCAGTTGGTAATCCGTCTTGATAAAATACAGTCCAATCGTACCTTTTTCCACGTATTCCTTTATGAAATGGTAACAGACAACGATGTGTTTGGTTCTTGAGTGTTAGACCGGGTTGTAGGATATGGCTATGGCTGATTTCGAATCATAATAGATTGGAGTCTTGTTGACTGTGTCCGCATCTAAAGGACTTGGGCATAATAAGCAAATAGAGACACATATTCTACTTTCGCTGTAGACGGCGCCATACAGTCTTGTTTCTTTGATGACCAGCTCACCAGCTTTTTGCCTAAGAATTGAGTTCTACCGTAAGTCCTCTTGAAGGTGTCTTTATATCCTGCATAATCAGCATCTGAAAATCCAGTTAGTTCAAACCCAGAATCCTTCGTGTACCAGTCCTATATTGACTATTCCCTAGAGGTAACGTAAGATCCTTTTAACTTCCTTGAGGTGCTTCTCGGTTGGCTTAGCCTAGTATTGAGCACATAAACACGTAGCATGTACAATGTCTGGTCTGCTTGACGTTTTTAACAAAAGATAACATTCGACCCTATCATGCTACGATACTTTGTTGCATCGACTAGAATTTCATTTTGGTCAAGGTCAAGCTTGTCTTTGATCTTCATTGGAGTTGTAGCGGGATCACAAGTTTCTATTCCATATTTCTTAAGGATTTCTAACACGTAGTTAGACTGGTTTATAAAAATTCCACCGGGGGATTGGTGAACGTATAAACCAAGGAAAAACATCATTTCCCCCATTATTGACATTTCAAAGTGGCTTTTCATGAGACCAGAAAATAATTGAGTGTACTTAGGGTTTGTAGAACCAAAGATAATATCATCGACATAGACCTGTACCACTAAGATGTCGTCATCGAAGCGTCTTATAAACAGCGTTGGATCAATAGTGCCTTTGAAGAAGTGATTTTATAAGAGAAACTTTGAAAACTCGTCGTACTATGCCTTTGGTGCTTGCTTTAACCCAAGTGCCTTCTTTAACTTGTAGACATGGCTTGGATGATCAACATCAATGAAACCTTCAGGATGACACACGTACACATCTTCTTTTAACTTACCATGCAAGAAAGCAGTTTTCACGTCTATTTGAAACACAGTGAACGATTTGTGTGCAGCATATGCCAAAAATATCCTAATAGCTTCCATTCTAGCAATCGGAGCGAAGGATTCTCAAAAACGATCTATTCCTTCTCTTGGCGCAGGTAGCCTCTTACGGACCAGACAAGTTTGTTTCTAATGACCGTGTTTCTCTTCATCATGCTTGTTCTTGAATACACCATTTCAAAGTAAGGGGTTTTATGTTATCTGGAGCAGGAAGTAACACCCAAACATCAAGCCTTTTGAACTAGAGAAGCTCTTCTTGCATTGATTCAATCCATACAGGGTCGGTTATAGCCTCTTTGACATTCTTTGGTTCCATAGTACTAACAGTTAATGCATACATGCACATGTCACCATCTATTTGTAGTTGATTCCTTGTCAAAAACAGTGCGAGGTTCCTCCTATCAACTTGTTCTAGCGGGTGATCTTAGTCCATTGATATTTGTGAGGTAAGGTTGATAAACGTGTGCATGTTTGATGGATCACATTGGTAAAAGATGATGATTCAGTAGCACTTGTGGATGGAGTAGCAAAAGGATTAACAAATGTATTATCATTGAGCATAGCATTTGGAACATTATCAGTAACAGTTTCATATTGGCGTGCAGCTTGATTATCTGGTTGCTAAGCATGTTGTTGTTATGATTTGAGCCTGTTAACATCCTGTGAAGTGTTTGGAATATTGGTAGCTTAAGAGGACGAATTTGTTGGTGTTGATGCGGTGTCTACTGTTGTTGTAGATGTCGTTGGAGCCTCACGAACTAGAGGTGCTTGAGCAGCTGGGGTAGTTCTTGGAGCAGCTGACGGTTGACCACCAATATAATCATCATGCATAGCTTCGAACAGTAAATCCAAATCACGTTCAGTTGGTTGTTGAGTTGTTATTATTGATGGAGCATAAGTAAGATCGAGTCCTGAACTGATTTGTCCAGAAGTCATGCCTTGAAGCCCGGGTTTTGAACTGCTTTGTTTAAAAGCCATTGCTGAAAGCTCATCAGATGTCACATTCATTGTCTCCATGATTTTCTTTGTCCTTCGGTGTTTTAACTCTGAGGCATAGAATCAGCGAATAACAATGAAAAAAGCCAATATCACTTTCGCACAAGCTCCAAATATCTTCACGATCATTCTTGGGATAACAGAGAGCCCCAAATACATGTAGAAAAGGAGATATTTGGTTTTCTATCGTTAATGAGCTCGTATGGTGTTTTGTTAAATCGACGGTGAATGATGGGGCGGTTTTGAGTGTAGCACGCAGTAGCAATCGCTTCAGCCCATAAGAATAACAGTGCACGAGAGAAAATCAACCTTGTTTTAGTAGCCTCTCGAACTCCACTTCTTGTTCCACGACTCCATTTTGCTAAGGTATTCTGATAGAAGACGCTTGGTGAGAGATGCTAACATTATCAAAGTATTCTTTAAGGATTTGATTTTTGACTTTTGTGCTGTTGTCGGTTCTTATGATGATGACGGGAGATTGAAGTAGGACAGTGATTCTCTTCAGGAAGGTTTTAATCACTTCTGGTGCTTTAACTTTTGATCTGAGAAAGTGTACCCAAGTGTAACGAGAGTAATCGTCCACAATCACCAGAACACATACACGCTTTCATATATGCTTGCAAATTCGTATTGGACACCACAAATCCATATGGAAAAAGGTGTAACCTTGCTTAGACTTTGGAACTAGTTTGGGTGGGGGTGATGCCCTTTTTGCTTTTCCTTGCTCACATGAGGACCAAGATGTTCTTTATGAAATTTGAATTTTGGGAAGACCGGTGACGAGATTCCTTTTTGGCAAGGTAATTTATGGTGTCAACGTTGAGGAGGGATAACGTTGGATTTGGCCATAACCAAGACTTGGTAGAAGTAGCACGAGCCATGAGGCAAATTAGAGAAGTAGAGGCCATTTCATGGAGATTGATGGTGTAAAGGTTTGTTGTGCAAGTTCCTTTTAACAAATCAACTTCGTAAAGATTTCTGACAAAACAGGTGTTTCTTCTAAAAGCAACCTCTAAATCTGAATCACAAAACTGCCCAACCGAGAACAGGTTGTGCCCCACGCCCTCAACAAAATAAACCCTGGTGATTAATATATTTCCCTATTAAAGATCACCATAACCCAGAATTGCAGCAACATGATCATTTCCAAAGCGAATAGTTCTCAAAAACTTCCATACAAAATTGATAAAAAGCTTTAGATTCTATGCTTGGAATAACCCGAGTCGACGCACCGTAAACAAATTTGGATAACCTGCCAAGAAAAGAAGTGGAATTTGGAAACCGTTTGATTGTAGGTTCCTAAGGGTTAGAAGTACATGCATTATCACTATTGGAGCTGTCAAATTGACATTTAGATTCATTGAAGGCGATTGTTTTTCCTTTAAGGTCAAAAATTCTTCCAGTTGGTGACCACCTAAGGCAAATTCTAGGTTTACTAGGCCTAGGTGAAGCAAGTCTTTCATTGGATCCTAACTTCTTTAGTTTCTTGATCGTTGGCTTATGTTTCTTTTAATTTGTAACTTTTGTAACATTTGCTTTTTGTTTCTTACCACGAGAATTCATACCATTCATATAATTAAGCACATATACATCATGATTAGCAGTAATTAAACATTGCTTACACATAGCACAAACAACTTCAGATTTATCATTCCGAATAGCAAGCTTAACGTTATTACATTCAGATGACATATGTTTCTTATTCTTAGAAAGCAGTAAATTTTTATGGTGTTCTTCTACTTCAACATCTTTATTCTTGATGCAACTACTCTTAGAGCAGCTGGGGACCCTCTTCTCATTCATTGTTATTGATCCTACGCTATGGTCTTCGGTCTTAGCAGGCTTTCTACTCCTATAGAAGAAATACCATTTGAATTAGAATTCACATTTTCCAGAGTGATGACATGAGGTTGTGAAACAGTGATCGGATTTGTCCTAATGCTTGCTCTAACTTTGTTGATAGGCACAAATTTAACTTCCCTAGAAGTCTTACGAGGATCAATCCTAAACATTCCAGGGGCAATCACTTTATCGTTTCTCATAACTTTTGATTCATTGATGGTAGGTACCGAGTTTGAAGTGACTGGGTTTGGCAAATCATTAGACTCAACAACCTTGGGAGGAACCCGTTTTGGCCGTTCTGACTGAAACGCATTTGGTTGTCGAACAACATAATGGTTTCTAAGAGGTAGGAAAAAAATGGTTTCCCAAGTTTGATTGCATTTGTAACTTAGTATCGTATTCGTACCTTTAGTGGTGTCCTTTTGTTTAGAAACATTATCAAATAATCAGGCTCTTAGCTTAGCATTTTCATAAATCATATAATGTAATTTGTTTTGCAAAGAGTCAATTATTGTTTTAGTTTGAGCCCGTGTCACATTGCTAGAGTCAAACGGTTTTGTTATGGTCTTAAGTGAGCATTTTCTTTAGCATTAATTTAAAAGGTGAAAACTTATTCCTCATTCGCAAGCTTAGTTTTTTGGGGACAAAAAAAAAACAAAAAGGGGGATCAAGGGTATCTGATACACATGGAGTATCCTTACTTTTACCTTTGAGATCTCCCAACTGAGCTTGCAACCGCTCGATCTTTTATTGCATATCATTATAAGCTTTATCATACGAAAGTTTGTAATATTTGCATTCTTCATATTTTTTGTACCAATCATTCTAAAGTTTAGCATATTCATTCTCCTTTTTAATCATACAATTTTTGAATTGTTCTTTCGTACGGTCAACCTCAGTTTAGAGTTTTGATGTATCTCCAACAGATAGATTTTGCACAATAGACATAATATCCTGACTGACAACTGCTCTTAAGAGACGCTCAATTTCCAATTCCAATGCCTTGTGCTCTAGCAACAGCTTCACCAGCTTCTTTTGTAGAGACTATGAAGGTCTCGAAACAAATTTGCTGCTTCTTTTTAAAAATGGTATTTCGAAATTTTGCACTCTAGCGTCAACTTGGTTAACGATAGGGAAAATTTCATCTTTAACAATTTTGTGAATCTCTTGGTGAACAGAAGACGACCAATTATGTATAACTAAAGTCATTTTTTGTTTAACAACACGTTGAAGAGTCATATTGGTGCTTTTTACCTCATTTAGGAATTTTCGTGCAACGCTTGGGGAAGTATCATCCAAAAATTCTTCCTTTGGTATTGAAATCGATTTGGAAACATTAGCCGTTTTAGAAGTATTTAAAAAATACACCTCTTCACGTGACTTGGCCGTTTGAGAAACAAAAACCCTCGAAAGATGATTAATCTTGGTATAATTTGCCAGTTTTATTTCTTTGTTTACCGTACATTTTTTTTCACTCTTTTTTATATACATTTTTTTCGTACACTTTTGCCCTGCCATTGCTTAAACATATAATACATCATGGGGGTTTATAGATACACCCCTACACTTGAACTTTTACATACTCAATTATTTACAATCTAACTAATGACCTGATTTGAGGTGGATCACAATAACATGGAGCTTATTGAGCTCTATTAGGGGTAATAAATTATTTCTTCTCCAATTCTTCATAAGATGAATACTACCATGAATCTCAATCGTCCCAAAACTGTATTTACAAGGATAAGGACTTAGCAACCGTGTACTCAATAATTAACTTGGGTTAAAACAATAATGTACTAAAGGTGAGTACATACAAGGTAGGCTAAGGAGATTTGGGTGTAACAATTGGTTTATGGGTGACAATGCTCTTCATTAATAGTTCGGCTTAACAAAAAAATTACGAGAACCATGAAAAAGATAGGCTCAGAGGGTTGTACTAGGGGTATCCTGCACTAAAAATGAGTGCATGGCAAGGGTGTGGGATAGTTATATAGTCGATGTGACCATAATAACAATTACATGTTTAAAACATGGGTTACTACTAGTGTCTCTTAGCTAGAAAATCCTAATACTTACTATGCGGTCTCAGGATGCATCACAAAAACAAGTTCTAGAATTTAATATACTGCCGGTACACTCATATAATTTAATACTGATACAAATGCTTCAGAAAAGACGACAAAGAGCATACGTACACATCCGTAACGACAGAATAAACACATATGACTGCATTCGAACCTTTACTCGAGAAAGCTAAAGGTATAAATTATCTTGGGTATCAATAATGGATACCCGAATTCCTAAAGATCTAAAGGCGAACCTCACATTTTTGGGGTGGAATTTTGAGGGTTTTGTGCTAGTCATACACATTACTATCCATGAGACGCTATTAATACTTGGTTTTCGTCGGTATGTGTCATAAAAAAATTTAAATTTTGGTCAAAATTACCTTTTTATGCTATGTTTCGATATATTACCCATTAATTTAAGGAACAAGCACGTGGCAAATGAAGGAATAGTTTCTAAGGCTTATTTTCCCCCATATAATTAAGTTGAACATTGTCCCTAATATTCTATAGAAGTACCTGTAAAAACGAATAAAGGGATAAGAAAATAAGTAAAAGAAACTAGTACTCCCCTGGTTTGCTCAATGATGGAGAAGAAACATGCGATAACTGGTTAAATCGTCCTCCAAGAATCATCCAATGAAACTTCCTAAGAATTTTCAAGCTTCTTCTCATCAAATATAACCTGTAAATCAAAGACAAAGACAACTACACCAAGCATAAAATCAGCGGGATAGATATAAATACAATGAGAGTTTAGGGTTTTGACTCTATGAAAGCAGTAAAGATATGATGAAGGCAATGATATAATCATAGGTTTTCTGCAGGTTTAAAACTAAATTACAAATTTCAAATATTACACATTCTATTTTTCAGAAATACTTGAAAATTTTTGAATTTTTACATTGACGCGACGCCGTCGGGTGTTAATCTTGACGCCGTCTCCAGGCACTGTGAAAAATTCTTTTTCGTTTTTAATGAGAAATTTCCTACACGCAATTTTATTAGTTAAATCTGAAGAAAGCACTGCATAAAAAACCTGGAACTAATCATTACAATCATATGACTCGAAACTGACGCGAATTAATCTAAACAATTTATTTTAAATGTTTGAATTGGTTCTAAAAACCGAATTTATTCCCCTACACTTATTTTGTTGTAAAATGCCTTTGATTGCAAATAAGACGAAGTTATAAACAAACAAAGCATGATTACAAAGTGATTCAAACATAAAAGAATAAATGAAAAGAATCAAAACACACGACACTCCTAATATGCGAGAAAAATAAACATTGGGTTGCCTCCCAAGAAGCGCTTTTCTTTATTTACGAGTCTTGTGGCTAGACTCGAAGTCACAAGTCAAGTGTCATAGAATTGGTCCAAGTTGATAATCTCCCTTGGACTTTCTCTTTCAAAGAGCTTTCTAGTGGTGGGGATCGACTGTAGGGTTTTGGTAAACTCTTCTCCATCCGGGTCAATTATCATAATTTTAGCATGTCATGCCCCATCTCCATCTTTGGGTGGTTTGTCCTAATTGATTGGATTCTCGATTAAGTCTTCTGACTCCCACATGTTTCTCTTAAGGTTTATTGGCAAGGCCCCTAGGAATTCTACCATTCGCCTAAATACTAGGACGTCCTTGAAGGGATTAATTTTAGCTTCTCTAGCAATTTCCCATTCTCCGGGTAAATGACAAACTAAGAAGTCCCTCCTATCATAATAAGGGGTTTGTGCACCTATCCCATCTGAGCTAGGTCGTGTTTTGTACGATTCCCTTTTTTCAAGCGTGGTCCAATAGGGTGTTTCTTCTTTACCTAAATCAACTCCTTTTACTCTGAATACCGACCTAGTGATCCCTTCTCCTACCACTATTTTGGCTTTTCTCCAGTCTATTACTGCATTGGCAGTTTCTAGGAATTATCTTTCTACTAGTAAAGGGGTTTTGGGGTCTTCCTTCATATCGATTACATAGAAATCGTTTAACAGTTTCAGTTTTCCTATGCGGATTTCTACGTCTTTAACAATCCCAACGGGGTAAGATTTGGTTCCGTCAGCCAATCCGAAGATATGGTCAGTTTCTTCTAATAGTCTGATGTTAAGCTTCTTAAAGAGGTATAGCGGAATTATGTTTACACATGATCCTAAATTAGCCAAGGTGTCGAAAGGCTTTGAGTCCCCTAATCTACAAGGTAGAGTGAATAGCCTGGGGTCCTCCATCTTTGCAGATACTTCTCTTTGGACGAATGTTGGCCCGTTTTTGTCCGGTTCTAAACTCTCCACATATTTATCCAACATTGCGTTATAGATTAGAGCGTGAGCTAGGACTTTAAGAACCGGTACGTTAAGATGCAAGTCTTGGAATTCATCTTCAAGAGTTGGTTCGGGTTCTTCTGGTTGTTGCGTTCCACTCCCCATCCCGGGTTACAGCTGGCTTGTTTGGGAAATGTTTGCCTCCTTGGAACATGTTTTGATAACATTGATTAAAGTGGAGGGGTGTGATGAGCATTGGAGATCTACTGTTGGGTAAGAACGAGCAGACAAAACTGGATAGGTACTCAGTTTTAGGTTCTTAACCGTGTCGCTGGGTAGTGATCCCGCTATTCGATCGGTGATGGCCTTCAACACTGTGTCGATTTTGTTGGTCATCTCGATCTGTTGTTGTTTGAAATCGGCTTCAAACTTAGACAATCTACCGTCTTGAGATGCCATGAAGTTGGACATGAATCCTTCTAGATTTGATTGGTTGTTAAAGTTTTGAGGATTGTTGTTGAAAGAACGGTTCGGGATCGAACCGTTGGGTTGGAACCGGTTAGGTGGGTTTGAAAAATTATTTTAGGAATTTTGGGGTTGTCTCCACCTAAGGTTTGGGTGACTTTTCCATAACGGATTGTAGGTGTCACCAAAATTATTTTGCTCGGGCTTAAAAGTGTACCACTTACCTCCTCTTCGTCAGTACGCGAGGATGCATATTCAACAAAGACTTGTTCGGGATCTTCCATGCAATACTAAGTGTCGTGGAGACCACTGCAGATTTCACATGAGGTAGTGATTTTGTTCACTTGAATAAGTTGCATCGGAGCAAGATGAGCTTCCATCAAGCGTTGGACTTCGGGACATCTTGAGGCAAAGAGATTGCCTTGACAGACTTAGCGAAATCCCTTGGGTCATTCCAACTTTCGTTGTCATAAAGGGTGAGGTCCTCTAATAATGCCCAGGATTCTTCGGCATTTCTGTCACGAAGCTTGCCACCGGCCGATTGGTCAATGGTTCGTCTTGTGACGGGAGTGACATGGTCATAAAAGATTTGGACTTGGAGCCAAAAATCGATGCCATGATGAGGGACTTTTTGTAGTAGGTCCTTGAAACGAGTCCATGCTTCAGATAGAGATTCTCCATGATGTTGTTGGAACATCAAGATATCGTTGCGGAGTTTTGCAGTCCTTCTCGGTGGAAAAAATTAAGCAAGGAAACGAGTAGTAAGATCCTCCCATGTGGTGATGGATCCTGCTGGAAGACGTTCAAGCCAGTTGCTAGCTTGATCGCGAAGGGAAAATTAAAATAAACGTAAGCGCGTTCTTTCCCTTTTTTTACCGTCAAGGTCAAGTGAGTCCACAAGTTTTAAGAAATCCTTGAGGTGTTGGTTTGGATCCTCGGACCGAAGTCCGTGGAATGAGCATCCGTTTTGCACCAACTGGATAGTGTCGGATCGAAGAGGTACCATATTGTTCCCTACGGGGAGCTCAATGGTGTTCCTGTAGCCCTCGTGGCTAGGTTTGAAGTAATCTCCAAGAGTACGGATAGGATTCGCGTTTCCCATGGTGGTTGACGAGAATGGATTACGAAACAATTAACATAAAGAAAAAATAGACTACGAGAAAGCTAATGTGTGGAAATTAAATTCTCACTTAAAAGGATTCAAGTGAGTGTAACTAAGTTAAACTATGATCGAAACCTAACTATTCCCCACGCAGCGGCGCCAAAAACTTGATGTGGAGGTTGTAAAGGACTTCAGCAAGAAGTTTTACAACTCCCTAGGCAGTGTACCTAATCGTTGAAGTGTAGTATAAGCAAGACTCGGGGGATTGTTATCATTCTCTAGGGGAATAGGTTGTGAAGGCTTGATCACGGTCTAACAGAGTTCTAGGGGTTGAGAGAAGATTCTTTTGTGTTTTTATATTTTATGAAAGCAGGTAAATCAATGGTTTGAGAGGTTGGTTTGATTAACTAATAATTAAACTAATTATAATCTATGCTACTGGTGATAACTTTATGATAAACAAATGTATTTACCTAATCATGCACTACTCCTCGTAATGCTTCTCCTAGATATGTTGTTTTGTCACACTTGTGATGATCTGTGTAAGTATTTCCTAGGTCATGAACGGATTACACGAACCCGTCGTCTATTTAATATTCTGTTAAGGCAACGCACAAGTAAGGTAGTACGAAGACTATTACAAGGCCCCTAAAAGTATACTAAATGCATGTGAAATATCTTAAGATGGATCAACCATATAATGGGTAAGGTAGTATGAAGACTATTACCGATTGTATCTTATCTACATACTCGTGTTGTCCTAGACATGTCAACAACGATACAAACAAAAGCTATTTTTCTAAAACCTAACGCGCACATTCATCAACAAGAAGCAACATCAAAAGGATCTACAACTTAAGTTTCATGCAATCATAGATGAATACAAAGGAGGGTTTAGCCTCGCATGTTATAAAGAAAGCAAGAAGATAAATCAATCAAACAACACATAGACATATTGAATGATTAATGATAAATAACCTTACTTGATTAAAATATGGATTCAAGATAGTAGGGTTTTGAGGCCCAAAAAACGACCTACAAAGCTGCTAGAATGACTATGGTTCGTCTCCCTAGGTTTATACAACGGTACACACTTAAAACCCTAAAAACAGTTTTATATTTATAGAGATATCGACGCGACGACATCGCTTAGAAATCCTGACGCCGTCGCCACATAGATGATTCTAGATCCTCTTTAAGTCGGCCACGTCCTGACGCCGTCGTAAAATTTCTGACGCCGTCATTAGATACATCACGACGGCGTCTCTTTATGCATGTGAAAAAAATAATTTTTTAAGGGTTTTTTTGTAATATTTTATATCTGCCCCCATATCTCAAAGTAAAAAAAACAAAGCGGCAATATAGACAAGAAAAAGCGGCATCACTTTGCCCCCTCAATTTTTTTTCCCTGGTACCGCCCCTGCGCACTGTATGCATAAATCTTCAAAAGATTTGGTGTAGGTCCGTAATCTTGTCCGTTTCTTCTCCAAATGAGCCCAAGTCACGTGTATTTCCTCCAAAAACCATCCAAGTGCTAAAAACCTGGAAACAAACACTTAAGCACATAATCTGGGCATATTCGCATGATTTAAGGGGTTAAATGACCTCCAAAAAATGTATAAAATGACACCTCATCACCCACATTCTCCTAAGATTGTATCTTAACTCATTAACAGTCATCTTAAAACCTACAAAATACCCACATAAAGTAAGCTCCCACTTTTTACTTCCCCCAGAAACCATAACATCATCAAAAACACCATGTATATACCATTTTCATTAAGTTCGATAGGGATATATTCCAAATTTCTATCATACTCATTTATATTTTTAGTAACTGCAATAGTGAATGACTTATTCCACACATTACCTTCCATTTTCTTACTATTCACATATATAGGCGCCATCTGAGTATCACTCTGCACTTGGCACTGCTCCTCTTCCAAGCCACTATATCCCACATCATTACAGTCATCCATAAGTATCTCCTCAACTATTACACCACTATTTTTTTCCCTGGTCACAATCATTATGTTCCTTATTCCTTCTTGTATCATTAGCAACATTATCAT
Source organism: Tanacetum coccineum (assembly GCA_026074375.1). NCBI lineage: Eukaryota > Viridiplantae > Streptophyta > Magnoliopsida > Asterales > Asteraceae > Tanacetum > Tanacetum coccineum. The sequence continues at coordinate 21,410 of BQNB010105176.1, forward strand.
CCATTCCACATTTACCCCCATCAGTTTCCTCAGTCACTCTGCACCTCATACTTTCCCCACCATCATCACTATACTCTGCTTGGTCCTTATTTTTTACATCATTCTTTTTTGGTACATTTTACTTACTGTTAGTTTTGAATTATCGATATTATGTATGAAATCCTCAAATCTTCGAGGAACTTTGGGTTCCTTTTAGTCCTCATACTTGAAATTAGGGTTCATACAAATTGGGAAAATTTCAGATTACATAAAATTGATCAATTAGTCACTAAGAACCAGTAATTGATCACTAGAACACTGATCTCACTACTAAAAACACTTAAACCCAGAATTAATCACAAAAAAATCAAATGAAAAATTTTGGCTCCAAAACACCAAAACCCCAATTGCACCGAATCAATAACACTATCTAAAAACTACACCGATGTGATCATAGTAGTATGCAGAACAAGATGATGTGATTTGATTGGTGTTTTAATGGTTAGATTTGATGAAATAGTGATTTTAGTGAAATAACCGTTTTTTGGCGGGAATTTTATCAATTATTATATGTTGAACTGAGGAGGTGTTCCGTAATTTAAACTACGTGCTTACTATCTAACCTCGTTATTAATGTTCATTTCACGATCATGGCTCACTCCATGTTTTCATTAGCATTTTGGTCAACTAGATTGTGTATTTGAAACCGTACATAGAACTCGAGTTTTTGCCTAGTGGTATGGTATGTAAGTGACCGATCAACTAAGAGATTATGGCTTCAAGTTCCAATTCAGACATGACGTATATTGTGGTATTATATGCGTAAATATTTGTTTTCGTAAGAGAAATGTGAATGATTGGAAGTTGAAATGGCTTTTCTATGAAGCTAAGAGTATTAGGTGTGGTGAAGTGCAAATGTTAGTCATTTGGGGCTCACTGAGTTATCATTTCAACACAACACCTCAAAATACTTTCTTTCACAACACACGACAAGTTAGCCATTTGACCCTCGCTCACCCACAATTTTATTTTCTTTTCCATTTTTGCAAACAAACTAATACTTATTCATTAATATAACATTTAAAAAATATTATAAAACTATATAAAGTTAAAAAAGGTCAGAAAAAAAAATACATTGTATACTCGCACAAACTGACTTGTATACTCACACAAACTGACTACCACACACACAACCATTTATAAATCAGAAAAAAAGAACTGAAAGTTACAATAAACTTCTGGTCCTTTACTTCACCGTGTACACGGCGCCCTTCGACTCGGCGTGGGTTGGCAATGTCGTGGCAAGGTCTCGGCGGCGCCGAATGCACCTCCACGTAGGATTCGGCGAGGGTTTCCGCCGTTACACCTTATGCTCTAAGATAATTTGGAAATTAGTTAATATCTATAAGTCATTTCGAGCTGATTTTGATTTTTGTCCGAACCCTAAGGCTTTGAAACTTTGAAGTGACATTGAGTAGATTAAGAACTCGTTTTAGACGGGTGTTATACACTGTCTTTAATCCCGTTTTGCGCAGTTAGGCCAAACAAAGGGTAGCATTATGGACCGTGGCATCGACCCTTTGTCCATTAGGCGTTTTTATGGTTACATACATCTTTATCTAAAACTAAAGGGTTAATTACTTGAAAATGTATTATACTTGTCACTTTTTGTAATTGTGTGTATCGAACTTTTTTTTTTCTTATTGTGTGTATTGAACTTTTAAATTTTGACCTTTGTGTGTATTTATGACCATTTTACCTTTACTTTTTTCAAATTTCGAATGGTAAAATGGTCATTTTACATGGCTGAATAGTGGCAAAAATACACACAAAAGTCCAAATGTGAAAGTTCAATACACATAATAAGAAAAAAAAAGTTCGATACACACAATAACAAAAAGTGACAAGTATAATACATTTTCAAGTAATTAACCCTAGTTATTTCACAAAGATAAATGGTGGACGAGTTTGAAAAGGACCTACTCTAGGTTCCGGATGTTGATTATTCGCCTAGTAGCCTTGCTTCTGGTTGCGTCGCCGGTAATAATTGGATCACTAATTTGATAGATACATCAGACGTAATATATGCATATAACCAAAGTTTAAGTTGTTTGGATTAGTGTTTTTTCTTAATGTAAAGAATTAAATTACCTGTTAATGGTGCTCCTTGACATCAGCCCTTGATTCAACTTCATTATATACGATGAATTTAAAGTAGTGTTCAGGGAATTGATCGTTAGGAATTGGCTCTATGCTAGTGTATTTTCTGAAGA
>BQNB010105177.1:4070-23661 GCA_026074375.1 Tanacetum coccineum
ATCAAGTTTTACATTTATATTTAGCTGAATTACCTATAAACACACACTAACGGGCAGTGTACCCGATCAGTTGTAGGTTCGTTGGTAAGTCAAGTGTTATCTCTTAGTTCTCTGAGAAATTGACACTTAAGCTCAAATTGGGCTTTTTCATCGATCTTAGGCCTCACAATCCTTGAGCCATAGCCTTCTCGGGTCTTAGTCATGTATTCTTCCATAGTTGGTTCCCCTATTGTTTATGTTTCTTCTTCTTTGGAATGATCTTCGTGATCAGGGAATAGTTCGAATCCCGATGAATTCGAATAATCAAGACTCGTTGTCTTGAAGAGCTTCCTTATTGAATGTAAAACGCGTTCAGGTTATTCGAAAGGTTATATGAGATCTTTGTTCGAAATCCATGTCATGCACTACCTGAAACAAAGAGCAAACGATTAATAAGATAGGCTCGAAAGCAAGAAAATGCAGAAAACTAAACACGAGAACGGAATATGAAAATTTTGATTATGTATCAGATAGTCGATACGCCGTATTCAATTGACTGAATACGCCGTATTGGCAGTTTGAATAGAATACATTGTATTGGCTGTGAAAGGTTGATACGCCGTATTCAACTGGTGAATACGTGGTATCAATTGTTTGACCAGAACAATGTACAGAAAACAAAAACAAATGCAGAAAAATTAAAAACAAATACACAAACACAAAAATAAGAATAAAGACAAGCAGGTAGGATGGATAATCCGACTCTAAGACTCAAGAAATACAAAACTTTTACACTAATCTAGGTTAGAACCAAAATACTAATAAAAATAAAAATTAAACAACTTCACTTCTCGACAGCGGCGCCAAAAACTTGATGTGCTTCGTTGTGTATAGGTAAATTAATTATCAAGTTTTACATTTATATTTAGCTGAATTACCTATAAACACACACTAACGGGCAGTGTACCCGATCAGTTGTAGGTTCGTTGGTAAGTCAAGTGTCGATCACTAAGAGCAAGAGCATTAATTCCTAGTTTTATTAGTATTTTAGTAATCTATGTTAGTTCTAATCTAAGTTAATCCTAAGTTAGTCCTAATTCTAATGATAAGGGGGTTTTCAGCCTGAGAGACTGTCATGGGGTTTTAAAGATAAAGCTAGTGAGAACAATTAACACATGCAAGCAGATAATTATAAGATGGAGAAGCGTGTAACGCCCCCAAATTGGGTCGCAGCGGAATAAGGGCCCGGAAGTGTTACTTCATAATATAACAGCACAAGATATGAGAACGATCTCTATATGAGTCATTTAAAATGATACATTGGATTTAATTAAAATGTTGTTACAAAAGCTCCAAGCTTAAATTGTTCATCCATATGAAATGTAAAGATTTTGATACATAACAAATATCCAAAAAATGTAATGCATCAAATCATTATTATAATATGACTCCAAAATGATGCATCCAATGTATCTAAGTTCTTGTACATTTATTGACCTGAGAGAAACATACTTAAAAACGTCAACATAAAGTTGGTGAATTCATAGGTTTATGTATGTATATAAAGTAGGACCGCAAGATTCAAAGTGTAAGACATGTAACAAATACAATATCTCAAAATGTAATTACGATTCCCTAAGCTCATGACACTGAAGCTACAACATGTATGTCTGAAAATTAATGCCAATAATGTTCCCTTGTAGATGTTCAACCCGCAACATTTAAAATGTCCCGACATGGTATACGTTTGTTAATTCGGTACACCGAATCTAGTGAGAGCTACTCACCTGAACTGGGAAGTCAATCCCAAATAGATCTATTTATAACACTCGTGCTTACCTCCAGTAATTGACAGTTCATGATTCATGGGCATAGTAGGTTATCGCTACTTAGGCAAACTCGTAATTTGTTTAAAAGTGTACTTGCGTCCAAATGTAAAACAATGCATGTTTCTCACCCTAAAAGTTTTAAATCATTGTAATTGTATAAAAAATGGGGCTATGAACTCACCTCTAGTGAAATGAATTGATTATATAAATTAAGTAAGTGAAATGTCTCGCGAAATCCGAATGCAACCTAACTAATTATAGGTCGTATGAGTATAATGTATTTAATATAAATACCACAATATAAATTATAGAGTTACATCATCACCTATTAGTTTTTGTTTATGTTGTAGCTTCAGTGTCATGAGCTTAGTGAATTTCGTAATTACTTTTGTGATATTGTATTCGTTGCTTATCATACATTTGGATATCTTGCGGTCCTACTTTATACATTTATTAAACATGTGAATTCACCAACTTTATGTTGACGTTTTAAAGCATTTTTTTCTCAAGTCAATAAGGTACAAGAACAAGGATACATTAGGGGTCAACATTTTGGGAATCATTTTGCATGGAGATTTAAATGCATTACATTTTGGAGTATTTGTTACGTATTAAAATTTTTACATTTTCATGGGTGAACAATTTAAGCTTCGAGCTTTGTAACAAACAAGTTTATTTAATCCAATGTATCATTTTTAAACGACTCATATAGAGGTCGTTCTCATATCTTGTGCTGTTGCTCTATGAAGTAACACTGTCTGACCCATATTCCGTTGCGACCCATTTTGGGGGTGTTACAGATTGGTATCTAGAGCCAAGGTTATAGAGAACTAGGTCAAATGTTACTTGGACTATAACCATTTTCAAACATTGCATCATATAAAAGTTTTTCATAGGACATATATACACTATTAAGTTGCATTAGTTTATTAGACTAGATGCTTTCATGATCTATATACGTGTTTATATTATACTACGTATATACTATATTGATCTTATATAATATACTTATATACGTTTATTTTGTTGTTTCAGCAGTCATGTCTTCATCCATAGTCACCTACACATCTGTCTACACTGATTCCGAGCCAGGGAGAGTCTATTGGGGATCTGATGAGGAGCCGTCTAATGGAGGTCCTCCACGAGTCATCGTACACGAATATGATGGACTCCTCATGCAGCCAGTAGCCCCACCATCTCCTGACTATGTGCCCGAACCTGAGCACCCACCATCTCCTGATTACGTGCCCGGTCCTGAGCACCCACCTTCACCTGTTTATGTATCATATGTACCTGAGCCTGAGTACCCAGAGTACTTAGTGCCATCTGATGATGAGGCATCCATGGAGGATCAACCTCTACCCGCTGATGCCTCACCTGTAGCCCTATCACCGGGCCATATGGTAGACTCCGATTCGGAGGAGGACCACGAGGAGGATCATGCTGATTATCCTGCTGATGAAGGGGATGGTGATGATGAGCCCTCTGATGATGACGATGATACTGATGATGAGGATGAGGAGGCCTTTGAGGACGAGGATGATGACGAGGAGGAGGAGGAGCACCTAGCTCCGGCTGACTCTTCTGCTATACCTGTTGTTGACCCTGTTCCATCACCTGGGGATACAGAGGCATTTCATACTGATGAGTCTGCACCTACACCTAGATCACCTCAGACTAAGGTCCCTTTTTCTCAGATACGTCTCCGTAGGGCACAGAAGACTGTCAGACTTGAGCCACCTATGTCAGCATCTATGGAGGCACGCATTGCTGAGCATGTTGCCGCACCTACACCACCATTACCTGTATCAACTCCACCATTAGCCCTACCATCACCACTCACAACTAGCTCTACTGATGCAGGGGCACCATTAGGCTATAAGGCAGCTGGGATTAGGATGAGAGCTTTACTTCCATCTACTTATCATAGGATTGATATTCCCGAGGCTGAGATGCCACCTTGGAAGAGAGCTTGCTTTACTACTCCTGCTCCCTGATTCTAGGTCGGGGAGAGTTCAGTAGCTGGTGCTGCAAGACAACCAAGGACTACTCTGAAGGCCGACCTTAGGCGATACAGGGTTATGGAGACGGGTTATGGGATTACTGACACTTGGGATGAGATAGTTAAGGCCATGCTGGAGATAACACCAACTACCTTGGAGGGGGTCAACCAGAGAGTGACAGAGCTTGCTACTACTGTTAGGCAGGAGACTGAGGAGTTCCAGGTGCGATTCGAGAATGCATAAGACGACCGAGCTTTTCTGAGAGCCCGAGTCAACACACTGTTTAGAGATAGACGATTTCACCGCCACACAACTATGCTTTTGGATAGAGAGGCAACGTATGCTCGTAGGGCATGGACTGGTTCTGAGGACAGGAGTGCAGCTATAGAGGCCCATGTCTGGACACTAGGGGCACATGTTGCTACATTGATTGCTAAGACTTCATCGCTTCAGACTCAGTTGACTACATCACTTGGACGTATTGAGACATTAGAGGCTAGAGATCCAGAGCCTCAGGATGAGCCAGCTGAGGCTGGCAGCAGCTGTTAGTCTGTTCATTTGTAGCTATCCTATATAGCCTATTAAATTTTATGGGTTACTCCCAGCTAATAGGCTGTAGGGACTTTTGTTTTATTTTTTAGCTATCATTGTATGTCATGCTAAGTATTATGGGTGATCCCCAGCTAGCATTGCCTTGGGACCATATTTTTCATTTGTATCTCATTATATTAATCATGTTGTAATCAGAACTATCATGTATGATTATCGATGTTGTTATGTATGGATGTTGATTTATTTATGTCATTGTTGATTTTACTTTAGTTGTATATTTCACTGTGGGTTGTGATCTCATTTTATTCATTATGCATATGTCATGTTGCGTTTATGATTGTATGAATTCTAACGTGTATTATATTTTCTTGTGATTTTGAAGAAAATGCCACCAAAGAAAAGAACCACGAGGGCATCACCAGCCACAACAACCACAACCTCTACACCTATGACCAATGCTCAGATTCAAGCACTAATAGAGCGAGGCGTTGCTGCTGCATTGACAGAACGTGACGCTGACAGGAGCAGAAATGGCAATGACAGCCATGATTCAGGAACCGGTAGAAGAAGACAAGTGTCTAATGTTCGTGAGTGCACTTACACTGATTTCCTGAAGTGTCAGCCTATGAATTTTAAAGGCACTAAAGGAGTTGTCGGACTGACCCAATGGTTAGAAAAGATGGAATCTGTTTTCCATATCAGCAACTGCACTATCGCATGTCAGGTCAAATTTGCAACTTGTACTCTTTAAGGAAATGTCTTGACATGGTGGAATTCCCACGTTAGGGCTGTCGGACATGATATTGCATATGCAATGCCATGGAAAACTTTGAAAAAGATGATAAGCGATAAATACTGCCCAAGGGGTAGGATCACAAAGCTGGAAACTGAAATGTGGAACTTAAAGGTAAAAGTTACCGATGTGGTAGGCTATAACCAACGCTTTCAAGAACTGGCATTGATGTATGATAGGATGTTTCCCGAAGAGTCGGATGAGATCGAGAAGTATGCCGGTGGTTTGCCCGACATGATTCATAGAAGTGTGAAGGCATCAAAGCCCAAGATGATGCAGGAGGCAATTGAGTTTGCCACTGAACTGATGGATAAAAAGATCCTCACTATTGCTGAACGTCAGGCTAAAAACAAAAGAAAGTTTGATGACACTTCAAGAAACAATCAAAACCAACAACAATCATTCAAAAGGAACAATATGGCACGGGCTTACACTGTTAGGTCTGGTGAGAAGAAACCTTATGAAGGATCTAAACCTCTGTGCCCCAAATGTAACTATCACCATGACGGGCAGTGTGCTCCTAAATGCACCAACTGCAAGAGGATTGGCCATTCGGCCCGTGACTATAAAAGCTGGCCTCCTACTACCAACAACAACAAAGAGCCTAAGGGATAAACCAAAGAGTTCTCACTTGCTTTGAGTGTGGAGCTCAGGGTTATTTTAGGAGTGATTGCCTAAAGCTAAGGGACAGAAATCAAGGAAATCAGAATGTAAATGGTAATGCCGTAGCAAGAGCTTATGCTGTGGGCACTGCCACGACGAACCCAAACTATAATGTTGTCACGGGTATGTTCCTCCTAAATAACCGTTATGCTTTGATTTTATTTGATACTGGTGCCGATAGAAGTTTCGTATCTACTACATTTAGCTCTTTAATTGATATCATCCCAACTACACTAGACTATAGTTATGATGTCGAGTTAGCTGACGGTAGAATAATTTAGGTTAATACACTTATACGGGGTTGCACTTTGAATGTTCTAAATCATCCATTCAACATCGACTTAATGCCCGTAGAGATGGGTAGTTTTGACGTCATTATCGGTATGGACTGGTTATCTAAATATCATGCCGTAATTGTTTATGATGAGAAACTCGTTCGTGACCCCTTTGGAAAAGAAGTTTTAACTTTTCATGGTGACGGAAGCAACAACGGTCACGAGTCTCGATTAAACATCATCTCGTGCACCAAAACACAAAAGTATTTGCTGAAGGGATGTCCCATCTTTTTGGCACATGTTACCACGAAAAAGGCCAAAGACAAGTCGAAGGATAAGCGACTTGAAGACGTACCAATAGTTTAAGATTTTCCTGAGGTATTTCCCGAGGACTTACCGGGTATTCCACCAACCCGCCAAGTGGAATTCCAAATCGATTTGATACCTGGTGTTGCACCTGTGGCACGAGCACCTTATCGATTAGCTCCGTCCGAGATGAAAGAATTATCGGATCAACTAAAAGAACTTTCTGACAAAGGATTCATAAGACCCAGTTCCTCACCTTGGGGAGCTCTGGTCTTGTTTGTCAAGAAGAAGGATGGATCATTCCGGATGTCAATTGATTACCAGGAATTAAATAAGCCGACGGTAAAAACCGTTACCCGCTTCCAAGGATTGATGATTTGTTCGATCAACTTCAAGGATTGAGTGTCTACTCAAAGATCGACCTAAGATCGGGTTATCATCAACTAAGGGTTCGTGAAGAAGACATTCCGAAAACCGCATTCAGAACTCGATATGGACATTATGAATTTCAAGTTATGCCGTTTGGTTTGACTAACGCACCTGCTGTATTTATGGACCTCATGAATCGGGTGTGCAAACCATATCTGGACAAATTCGTGATTGTCTTTATTGATGATATTCTGATATACTCAAAGAGCAAGCAAGATCATGAAGAGCACCTCAAGTTAATCTTGGAGTTGCTTAAGAAGGAGCAGTTGTATGCCAAATTCTCTAAATGCGAATTTTGGATTCCTAAAGTGCAGTTCCTTGGTCATGTGATTGACAGTCAGGGTATTCACGTGGATCCCGCCAAGATTGAATCCATTAAATATTGGGCATCTCCTAAGACTGCAACAAAGATTCGTGAATTTTTAGGTCTTGCTGGTTATTTCCGAAGTTACATTGAAGGATTCTCAAAGATCGCTAAGTCAATGACCAAGCTTACCTAAAAGAAGGTCAAGTTTGATTAGGGTGACAAAAAAGAAGCAGCTTTTCAATTGATAAAGCAAAAGTTGTGTAGTGCACCAATTCTGGCTTTACCCGAAGGAAGCGAAGACTTTATCATTTACTGTGATGCTTCAATCAAAGGGTTGGGTGATGTACTAATGCAAAGAGAAAAGGTGATTGCTTATGCATCACGACAACTGAAAATTCATGAGAAGAATTATACCACTCATGATTTGGAGTTAGGCGCAGTAGTGTTCGCTCTAAAGATCTGGAGGCATTATCTGTACGGGACAAAATGTACCATGTTCACCGACCACAAGAGTTTACAACACATGCTTGATTAGAAGGAATTTAACATGAGACAACGCTGTTGGTTAGAATTGCTCAGTGATTACGATTGTGAAATTCGTTATCACCCGGGGAAAGCAAATGTAGTGACTAACGCATTGAGCAGGAAAGAACGAAATAAGCCAATACGGGTTCGAGCCTTAGTTATGACTATCGGTTTGGATCTTCCCAAGCAGATTTTGGAGGCTCAGACTGAGGCAAGAAAACCAGAAAACCTCAAGTCTGAAGACGTGGGAGGTATGCTGATTGAAAATTCGAAGGACCTAGCAAAACCCAAGAAGGAGAAATTGGAACCGCGTGCGGATGAAACACAGTGTTTGAATAACAGAAGTTGGTTGCCGTGCTATGGTGATCTAAGGACTCTGATTATGCATGAGTCTCACAAGTCAAAATATTCTGTTCATCCGGGTTCTGATAAAATGTACCAAGACATGAAGCAATTATACTGGTGGCCTAACATGAAAGCCAACATCGCCACCTATGTTAGCAAGTATTTGACGTGTTTAAAGGTCAAAGTTGAACACCAAAAACCATCTGGATTATTGGTACAACTAGAGATCCCTCAATGGAAGTGAGACAATATCACTATGGATTTTGTCACCAAGCTCCCAAGAACACAAAGTGGAAATGATACCATATGGGTAATAGTAGATTGACTCACCAAGTCTGCACACTTTTTACCGATGAGGGAAAATGACCCTATGGACAAATTGGCAAGATTGTACTTAAAATAAGTAGTCACGAGACATGGAATACCAGTCTCAATCATTTGTGACCGTGACCCTAGATTTATGTCAAATTTTTGTTGAATATGAGTACGGCATACCATCTACAAACTGATGGGCAAAGCGAGAGGATCATTTAGACATTAAAAGATATGTTCCGCGCTTACGTGATAGACTTTGGGAATGGTTAGGAAAGACACTTACCGCTGATCAAATTTTCATACAACAATAGTTATCATGCTAGCATTAAAGCTGCCCATTCGAGGCACTTTATGGTCGGAAGTGTCGATCACCTGTTTGTTGGGCCGAGGTCGGAGACGCTCAGCTCACCGGTCCAGAACTTATTCATGAGACAACCGAGAAGATTGTACAAATCAAGCAAAGAATTCAAGCCGCTCATGATTGCCAAAAGAGTTACGCCGATGTGAGGCGTAAGCCTTTAGAATTTCAAGTTGGTGACCGAGTTATGTTAAAGGTATCACCTTGGAAAGGGGTCGTGCATTTTGGCAAACGGGGGAAGTTAAACCCGAGATATATTTGACCTTTCAAGGTGTTAGCCAAAGTGGGAACCATTGCTTATAGACTCGAACTACCTCAACAGTTAAGCAGGGTTCATAGCACGTTTCATGTATCCAATCTAAAGAAGTGTTTATCCGACGAGCCGTTGGCAGTTCTGTTGGATGAAGTACACATTGATGATAAACTCTGCTTCGTTGAAGAACTAGTGGAAATTATGGATCGTGAAGTCAAGCGGTTAAAGCAAAGCCGTGTTAGAAATATGAAAAAGTGTCGGTCACTACCAATATAGTTAGTCGTAGCTCGTAGTAAGTTATAAGTTTAAGTTAGAAAGCTAACCGGGCTCAAGGCCTATGGATAAGCCCACTAAAGGCCCTAGCCGGCCATTGTAAGGGATATATAAACACTCTCCACACATGGAGAGGGTGTTGGTTGTTCATTTGTTACATTTTTCACTAAGCTAATATTATCATTTTTCTTTCTCTCTCTGAGTATTCATCCAACCATCTCTTTCTCTCTCTAAAACTCTAAGTGAATCAATCCATACTTGTGTTAAGAGATTCTACATTTGGTATCAAGAGCCATGGGGTGTTTATGAAGGTTTTGTGTGCGTTTTTTACCCTTGTGTGCGTGTATATTGGTTCGAATCCATCAAAAAGTTTTCACTTTTTAAGGGTTTAAAAACCATAAAGATCTTAACTTTCTTTCTTAGTTATCTTAGTATAGACTAGAAGTACAAGAAAATCTTTCAAAAACCATTAAAAACATCATCTTTTTGTGTCTTTTTGGTTAAAAAGAGGGTTTTATACCAAGAATCTTGATTTTAATTTTTTCGTGTCAAAAACGTTAAAGTTTGTGTTTTTAAGGTTCTAATAGTCTTAGATAGGTAAGAAGTACAAGAAAAATCAGGTAAAAACGTCAAAAAGTGAGTCTTTTTAAGATTTTTGATTTTTGAGTTTCGTAGTGTTTTGGGGGATTTATACGTGTTCTATAGGCGAATTATACGTGCTGATTTGCTTAGGCGATTTATACGTTCAGTTTATAAAGGCGAATTATACGTGTTTGTCTGCTCAGGAGATTTATACGTTATTGTGAAGGCGATTTATACGTTCATTTTCAAAGGCGATTTATACGCTATTTTTGTAAAGGTGAATTATACGTTTTCTTTACAAAGGCGATTTATACGTTTTCTCACTTAAGGCGATTTATACGTGTTTGCTTCTACAGGCGATTTATACGAGTACTTTCTAAAGGTTAATTATACATGTATTTTTCTAAGGGCGATCTATACATTTCTCTTTTGTGAAGACGATTTATACATTCGTTTGGTAAGGGCGACTTATACATTTTTCAAGGGAGAACTATACACGTTTATTAAGTGAATTATATGGTTGTTCTTTGATTTGTAAAATCTCGTGAAAACTCGTTTTCTCAGTTTATCAAGAATTATAAAATCCTGAGTATTCCAAAAAGCCTTTTCACTCGTTAATCAAACTCACTTTATCACAACAACCTCCAATCATTGTACGATCATTTTATCTTATCACATTGAAATGGATTCAATTATTTCACTTGGACAAAAGAATACTCTTGCTGAGTACATGATACTCTCCGGTGCTGACAATCGTCCACCTATGTTAGACAAAGACCTGTATGATTCTTGGAAAAGTAGAATGGAATTATACATGTAAAATAGAGAACATGGAAGAATGATACTTGAATCAGTAGAACATGGTCCTCTCATTTGGCCTACAGTTGAAGAGAACGATGTGATCAGAACAAAGAAATATGCTGAATTATCTGCTGCTGAGAAAATTCAAGCTGATTGTGATATGAAAGCTACCAATATCATTCTTCAAGGTCTTCCTGCTGATATCTATTCACTTGTGAATCATCACAGAGTTGCTAAAGATTTATGGGAGAGAGTTCAATTACTGATGCAAGGTACATCTTTAACAAAGCAGGAAAGAGAATGTAAGCTGTATGATGCATTTGATAAGTTTACTCACATCAAAAGGGAATCACTTCATACATATTACTTGAGATTTACTCAGCTGATTAATGATATGAACATCTACAAGATGAAAATAGAGCAATTTCAAGTTAATACCAAGTTCTTAAACAGTCTTCCACCTGAATGGAGTAAGTTTGTGACTGATGTCAAGCTTGTTAAAGATTTGCATACCTCCAACTTTGATCAGCTTCATGCATATCTTGAACAACACGAACTCCATGTCAATGAAGTATGTATTATGCTTGAACGCAATCAAGATCCACTTGCCTTCGTTGCAAATTAGTATATGGCACCACCTTACTTCAACCCTTATCAATCATCTTACAACAATCCTCCACTTCAACAACAATTTTCACCATCACAATATGGATCAATTCAACCCAATCAATAATACTCATCTCATTATCTATCACAAACTCAATCTAATCATTTATCCATTCCACCATCACATACATTTCATTCTCAAATGAATCATCAAACCTCAACTGTTCCACAAGTAATTCCACAAGTTGCTTATCAATCACCTGAAGCTCATACACAACCTATGACTAATCACCATTTGGAGACTCAGGTTTTGTTGTTCATGTATTTTCTCTTGGAGATGATCTGATTGCTTGTCTCAATAAAGCAATGGCTTTTCTAATGATTGTAGCTTCTTCAAGGTTCCCTACTACCAATAATCAGCTTAGAACTTCTTCTAATCCAAGAAACCAAGCCACTATTCTAGATGGCAGGGTTATCGTGCAACAAGTTCAGGGGAGACAAGGGCAAAATTATTCTGGTACTACTTATAAGAGAAATGCTACTAGTTCAAGGGGAAATACTACAAGTGGACAGGCAAGAGTTGTTAGATGCTACAACTGCCAAGGTGAAGTACATATGGCTAGGCAATGCACTCAACCTAAGCGACCAAGGAATGCTGCATGGTATAAGGAGAAAGCATTGTTAGCAGAAGCTCAGGAAGCTAGACAAATATTCGATGAGGAGCAACTCGTATTTCTTGTAGATCTAGGAATTCTAGCAGATCAAGTTCAGACAATCATCCCTCATAATGCTGCTTTCTAGACTAAGGATCTCGACACTTATGATTCAGACTGTGATGATCTCTTGACTGCACAAGCGGTTCTTATGGCCAACATTTCCAACTATGGTTCTGACATTATCTCAGAGGTACCTAATTCTGAAACCTATCTGAATGATATGGATAATCAAAGTGTGTATGCATTGCAGGATTTTGAACAAACACCAGTTATGGATTTTACAGATAATGAGATATCTAGTGATAGCAATATCATTCCATATTCTTAATATTTGCAAGAAACACAACATGCAACTGTTCAAGATACTAATTTGCAGGCACAACAAGATTCAATGATTTTGTCTGTGATTGAACAAATGTCCAAACAAATGATTAATCATGTAAATAATTAGGAAAAGGCCAATAAGGAATAGAAAAATGAATCAATAATCGATGAGTTAGAGAGATATAAGGAAAGGGTCAAAACTTTTGAACAACGTCTTAATATTGATTTAAGTAGTCATGAAAAAATGATTGATTCTCAAATGGATGATATGATTAGAGAGAAACTTGCACTCAAAGAACAAATTGACTCACTTGAGCAAAATCTTTCTAAACAAATCAAAGAAAAGGAATCTTTATTCAAAACTTTTACAGTTTTCAAAAATGAATCCAAAGAAAAAGAAAATAAATATATGGAAAATGAAATTGATTTGGAAAAGAAGATTAAGGAACTTGATAATATCATTTGTAAAGTGGGTCAATCTGCTCAGACAGTGCACATGTTAACTAAGCCACAAGCGTTTTATGATAATACACATAAACAAGCTCTAGGTTATCAAAATCCGTTTTATCTTAAGAAAGCTCAGCGGATAAAACCAACCTTGTATGATGGTGTTGTTATGTCTAATACACATGTTGCTATGCCTGTGATTGATGATGAAGAAACATTGATTTTGGAAGAAGAGAGTCGATCAAAAATGTTTGAAAAAGCAAAAGATCCTAAAGTTATTGCAAAGAAAATTTCTCACAAACCTATCGATTATGAAAAAAGCAAAGGTTAAGACAAATCACAATAAGCTAAATAAGACTCTTAATCTCTTCTTAAACTAATTAAGCCTAAAACCTATTAACTGTTTTCATAAAATCTAAACAATGAGAGAAATATTAGGCTACCTTAATCAAATGATAAGAAGTTCCAAGAATGCTAAGATCTATGCAATAATATATGAAACGTAAAACAATCCTACTTAGCTACCTAAATCAATAACCTTAACATAAGCTCAAACTTGAACAAATAAGCTACATCTAAATGAAAATAAGCTAAAAATGAAAAGAGTAAAAACTAAACTAATTTTCCTAATGATCAAAACTAGAGGGGAGTGGGTTGATTTATAGGGTGTGAGGGGGGAGTAAAATGTAAATTTTGCCCAATCAACAGGTGATTATTAGCCAATCATTGGCTCTTTTTTGGGTGACCTCGGATCAACAAAAAGAATCAAAGAATTTAGCCATTGGATAGCTTACACATGGCGGTTTTGACAACTTACTCTTCACGCATTAATTCCAATCTTTGGATCATTTTTGTAGTAACTCTGAATTGAATTTGAATATTACATAAATTGCCATGCCACATGGCGAATTGTAACTGGCTCTACCATTTGTAGTGGATTCGCACATGACTTGTGTGAATTAATTCACTCGCACGTGATCATTTTCATCCCTTTCATCCGAGTGATTTGTTATTTTAAAAGTTATACACAAGCCCGCCACGTGGAAGTTTCCCATTCGCCCACACCAAAGTAGTGGATGTTCACGTGAGCTTATATGATTTAATTTGTATGCACATGCCACGATGCCACGCTAATGTCATGCATGCGTCATTGCCTTTAAAATTCAGATTTAAGTTATTATTAGTTGGGTTTAGATACAAATGGGCTAGCCCGGCCCATTTAAATGGGTTATGGGCTGGTCTAATAAGATCCAAGGGCACCGTGGGACTCATAATCTCGTGCTCTTTCCAATGGCATGCTCGAGAAATATTAACGACTTAGTCTTGACTTCAAATAATAAGTACTCTTGATCGGAACGAACCCGGAAATACCTATTTTTGCTCTGTTTTCAATCCCTTGTACCTGCAAGACATAAAAACACAAAACAAACATATTTGCAACATAATTAGTCATATTTTAGTGTTTTAGTCTGATTAATAGTGTTATACGGGGTAAAAAGGATGTGTGTTTTAGCACACATCAAACTTCCCCACACTAAGCCATTGATGGTCCCACACGCAATGTTAATAAAACAAGCTCGGAAATAAATAATTTTATCCCCTTTAACTTATGACCCCTTGCAATCAAACAAGAACAGAAAAGTTCTATTAAAAGGTTTAAAAATCATTTAATTCGCAAGCACCCCCGTTTTAACCAATTATTTAATAATAATAGATAAAAACTAAGGTAAAAATTTATAAAATTTATTTAACTAGGCCACAAGAACGGGAGTTCATCATCCTCGACTTTTCACAATCCCCAAACTAAGCTTAAAACAAAATCACAGCGACACCCCGAGAGTCCCTCATTATGAAACTATTCTTTCTTTAGTAATATATACTTTGATTATTTCCACATATAGGTCTTTATAGATTCAATCACCATCTTTATTGTGTTTGTGAATATTGATAAATCCCATTTGATAAATAAATGCCATGTATTAAAGCTCGTATAATCGTTAAATAGCTCAATCGCCTTTGTAAAATAACATTTATAAAGTTTAAAACAAGTATAAATATTATTTAAGTGATTCCAAAATGTTTCGCAAAAATTTATAAAAAAACGAACCAACACTATTCATCTCAGAAAATAGTGTCTAGTTTACAAAATATACATCCGAAAATTATGAAAATCGGCAGGTTTATGTAAAATGTCGTTCCGAACAACTTTGTAGTTTTACATTTCGACTCAATCGGACCCGAAGGCCCTCGAAAATGAGCTTCAGCAGCTGCTGAAGCGTGCACATTTTTTTCAGCTTATATATATAATGTTCGATAACTTTGAAACGTCGTATCTTACTCGTTTTAACTCCGTTTTTAGTGATTCTTTCGAGTACGTCTTCGTAATTAAAAGTTTTATAATTATTTTCCAAAAATGTATCTGTTGTGAACAGTAAATTTTATAAAATTAGTTTTATAAAAGTTTAATTAACGTATAACTCGTAAACTATGTATCTTCTTCGTTATAAATCCGTTTTTCGAGTTTCTTACCTTTTTGGAATCGTCATGATGTGTAGAATTTTATAAAAATATAAAATAATATGTTATTTACACGAATTTTGGACAGAAACTTGGTGTGACTTTGATAACTCCATTTTCATGTTAAAATCCTAAATGGTGATTTAGTTATATAGAACATGTAAACACATAAAAATGAATAAAGTAAAGACATGAAAGGTTTTTAGATAACCTTAATGAGATGTAGTGTGATGAACCAAAGTATCTAAACCCTTGTTTAGATATAAAACCAAAGCTTGAAATTATGAAAACCCTAGATTAGGTTATAAACCTTAATCTTACTTTCTTTGCTTCAATACTTGCAAATGGTTAACCAAGGCTTGCAAACACGCCCATTTTAGTATATCTTGGAAATGATGTGTGATGGCTTGAATAGGTTGAAGAAAAAGTGTTATGGATTATGTAAAGGGGGTTTGTTTGCCGTTGAGCTTAAGGAGAGAAAGTAGAAAGAGAGGTAAATTTTGTGGAAAATTTTATAAGGTGTTTATGGCTTGATTCTCTAGTATACATGTATATATAGGATAAGTATTGGTCAAAACTTTCTCAAGAAGGGTCAATGGTCAAGGGGGGGGGGGGGGGGGGGGGGGAATTCGGTCAAGGGGACAATGGGAGGGTTTTTTTAGGATCGTGCTTCTCTGCCTTGAGTCAAAGTAAACAAACTAGCTAGGTTTTAATTGCAATGACTAGATGTACATTGACCAAGTGTAAGATTTTTTTTATAAAACCTTGTATAAATTGCACTAATTTCGACACATATATGCTATATATGATATATTTTTGTAACTTTTATGTATTGGGTATAAATGTAGGTATTTGTTGAAGCGTTAGATAATTTTTAGTGGTTCAGGAGAATGTCTAATCGTATTTTATTGCGAACGTAACCTATTGTATGTAACGATAAAATAAAATATAAAAAGTTGATTTATACTTTCGTAAAAATAATATATTGCTTGCTTGGACGGAAAAACTTTAAATTCGTTGGTCATTCTTTTCCCGTTTACTTTAATTGATAATTTATAGCTCACGCGATTAACTTCAACGATTTAATTAAAGTAAATGATAAAAAATATTTTAGTAATTAAATATTGACGTTGTTAATGACCTGATTACGATGTTAACAGACATTATCCTAAGGTGTAATTTGGTTGAATATGCAAGTTAAAAGCTCAAATTCCACCTCACCCAGTTTGACTCTGTTGTGAAGAAAAGGACAACACTAATGCTCTTATTGAAGAAGGTGATTGGGGTATGGCATACTAAAAACTGTTTTTTAACAATGAAAATTATTTCATTTCTAAATCTTTTTAAATGACATCTTCAATGTGTTTGATAAAGATCTTCTTAATGAAATAACAGCTTCGACCTTACTCCCCTCCCACCACTCCAAATATGCTTTAACTATCAAAAGTCAAATCTTTAAAAGACATCTTCAATGTGTTTGATAAAGATCTTTTAAATGAAATAATGGAAGTACAAACAGTTTTTGACCAAATGGAGACGGTTGTTCAACAGTTTTCAGTTAATAAACAATGTTTGGAAATTGCCAAGAAAGAAATTCTTTTGGAAAATGATCGACTCTTAAAAAAAATCATGTCTCAAGATGTTTTGTTAATTGTGATAAATTCTATGTCTTGGAATAATGATTCTGTGAATGTGGAAATACAAACGTGTGATTCGTGTGAAAAGTGTTTGAATCTTGATGCTGAGCTTTCCAAATCAAAACAAGCATATAATGATCTTTTGAAAACTTACTCACAACTTGAAAAATATTGTATTTCTCTCGAAGCATCAATGCAATTACAACAAGACGTTTTTCAAAATGATGAATCTTACGTTAATCAAAATGCTGTTGAAATTCAAGAATATTTTGAAATCAATGATTTAAAAGCTCAGCTACAAGATAAAGACACGACCATTTGTAAGTTGAAGGATACCATCAAATCTTTGAGTAAGAATACTAAGGAAGAATATGTTAATCATGATAAATGTGAACTAGAGACCATAAATAAGGAACTGGAAAATAGTGTGGCAAAATTGCTTTCTGAGAACGAACGTCTTTGTAATGAAATTAATCATGTGAAACAGGTTTTTAAAGATCAGTTTGACTCAATCAAACAGACACGTGTTCGTCATAAAGAACAAAGTGACTCTTTAATTAACAAACTGAACTTAAAATCTGTGGAAAATGAGGATTTAAAAGCTCAAATTCAAGACAAGGTTTTTGTGATAACATCATTGAAAAATGATTTACGAAAATTAAAAGGGAAAGAAATTGTTGAAAATGTTGTTCACACACCTTCTGCCACCACTATTGCTCCAGGCATGTTCAAGCTTGATTTAGAACCGTTGCCTCCTAGGTTATTGCAAAATAGGGAAGTTCACATAACCTATCTTAGGAACACTCAAGAACAAGCTAATATTCTTCAGGAAATAGTCAAACAAGCTAAGGCGAAACAACCTTTAGATAGCGAGTTAGACCTTGCCTGTAAGTATGCCATAAGAATTTAAGAGTTGCATGTATATGTTCAAGGTACGTGCCCTAATGCGATAATACCTAGTGCTAAGAAGGTTACTGTCAAACCCATGAACAATGTCAAGAAAGTTAGGTTTGCTAAACCTCTCACATCCTCAAGCAACATTAAACAGGTAGAGTCTTCTAATACATCAGATTCTAACACACCTGTGTTGTCTTCTATAGGAGTGAAGTGTTCTACTAGTAATTGCGGATCAAAGCCTCCAGGCAATAAAAAGAATGATAGGATCTCGCAAGCACCAAGTAGGAACAAGAAGAATAAAGTAGAAGCCCAACGTAGGAAAGTGAATAAAGTGAATCATGTTGTTAAGCCTTTTTGTGATGTTAATGTTAAGCATTCACTATCAAAAGCGAATTCTAAAATTCTCTGTGCTACTTGTAATAAATCGATGTTTGATGGTGTTCATGATAAATGTCTTCTTGATCTTGTGCAAAATGGGAATAACCGTACTAAATCTGCTAAGAAACATAGAAAACAAAATGTTTGGAAATCTACAGGTCATGTATTCACTAAAGTAGGATTTAAGTGGAAACCAACAGGCAGAACGTTCACTGTAGTTGGTAACTCGTGCCTTTTAACTAGGTTCACCTCAACTAACGTAGTGCCTACTAAGCAAACCACTTCCCACTCAGATGAAATACAAAAACCAGAGATAGAAGTCTATTGCAGGAAACCCAAAAATGTTAAAAACATAGGTTCAAGTAAAATAGCTAAGATTGTAGAATCTAAGAATTCTAACCACTCGGAACCCAATCATACATGGGGATCTAATGCAACAGATATTCCATCGTCTTTTTCTCTTGTCATGACAGGTTGTCCAGATTGTACTCTGGTATCTGGACTCTGGATGCTCGAAATACATGACAGGGAATCGCTCTCAGCTTATAAACTTTGTCAGTAAATTTCTGGGTACTATTAGATTCGGGAATGACTTGCAAGGATTATGGGGTATGGTGACTATCAGATGGGAAACATTATTATCTCAAGGGTATACTACGTTGAGGGACTTGGACATAACTTATTTTTAGTTGGCCAATTTTTTGATGTGGATCTTGAAGTTGCATTTCAGAAAAACACTTGCTTTATTCAAAATTTAGAAGGTGTTGATCTACTTTCAGGGTCTCAAGACATAAATTTGTACACAATTTCTCTTGATGACATGCTTAAATCATCTCCGATCTGTCTTCTATCAAAAGCGTTAAAGACTAAGAGCTGGTTATGGCATCGTCGTTTATCTTATCTTAACTTCGGTACTTTGAATAAGCTAGCTAAATACGGTCTTGCACGAGGAATTCCGACACTTAAATTTCAGAAAGATCAATTATGTTCAGCATGTGCATTAGGAAAAAGCAAAAAATCCTCTCATCAACCCAAAGTTAAAGACACTAACCAAGAGAAACTATATCTTTTGTATATGGATTTGTGTGGCCCGATGCGTATGGCTAGTATTAACGGGAAAAGGTATATCTTAGTGATAGTCGACGATTACTCAAGATTTACCTGGGTCAGATTTTTGAAGACAAAAGATGAAGCTCCTGCGGCCATCATCAAATGTATTAAAAACATTCAAGTTCGTTTGAAAGCCACAATCCAGAATGTTCGAACAAACCGAATTTGTCAATCAGACACTTCGTGAATGGTATGAAAATGTTGGCATCATGCATAAAATTTCTGTAGATCGCACTCCACAGTAGAATGGTGTTGTCAAAAGGCGAAATCGGACTCTTATAGAAGCTGCTCGAACTATGCTAATATTTTCTAAAGCTATATTATTTCTCTGGGCCGAAGCTATCAATACTGCTTGTTACACCCAAAACCGT
>BQNB010105178.1:0-23661 GCA_026074375.1 Tanacetum coccineum
GCATTCCTCATAATGAAGTGATTTTAGCAGCCAAATCCATTGGTTGCTTGACATTTTCTGCGCCTTTTAACTTTCTTGGTGTCTATAACATTTCTCAATTTCAGGTCATTTTATGACTCCTACTATTAGTCGCTATTTGTTTTAGTCTAATACGCGTTTACTTTTAATTTTGCTTTTGAGCTAAATCGCGTAGACTAGAAATAACCATTTAATGTAAACGGTCATCAAATAAATTAAGGTTTACATCAACCAAGTGATATATAATTATTAAGAAGATAATTATGTAACTCGCGTATTTTATTTTTAAAGGTCACGTAAAAGAGTTACGTTTCACAATAAAGTACATTTGGACATACCCTGGAAATACCTAGACTTACCTAGACTCCAACCAATACCCACTTATAAACCTTAAACACAAAAATTAAATCAATGTTTGTGTTACAACCCACTATAGCCGAATATTGAGACCAAATCACCTAGAAATCCTTAAGGATCTTGCTAAGTAGTAGAACACACCTCCTTTAATTAATGTTGGTCCTTAATGTTTCCAAGTTAAGATGTTATATATTGGATGACAACTTTTTCTTGCCATTTGCCCTTGGATACCCACGGCTACAAGCAAAACAACACACAAATCACCAAAAATCTTCCTAGTACCTCTTAAAATACTTGTACATCTTATGTTTAATTAAGATATCTACTTTTGGTCTCTAATTAACTAAATACCCAATGGTTAATAACCTTTTTGCTCTTGTTCTCCTTGGGATGCCATAGCTAAACATCACACACACACAAAATCCTAAGATTTACATATCTTAGCAAATCTTGTACATCCTAGAGGCAATTAAGAATGGTACTTGTATGGTTTAACAAAACTATGTCTAATGACCTAGAAACCACTAGGGCTTGGATTGGTTTTGTTTGTTTGAGTAACTAGGAGAGTTAACTAGCCACTTTGCCTATAAATACACACATACTCTTACCAATTTACACTCTTAAAAACTTATACACTCTTAAAAAGGTTAAACATTTCCTTTGCTTTGCTTCGGGTCTCAAACCGTAACCAAACACCTCTCATTTACTTCATTCGAACCTAAGGTGAATACTAGAGTATTCACACAAGCCCACAAGAAGGTTTACGAGCTAAGCTTGGGTAATTTGAATAAGCTTCGAAGCTTGGGTTGGGTTGTTTTGATCGTGTATGCATTTGAGTTGACACTATTCGTTCCAACACACGAGCAAACCACTATGGCTCCGTGTAAGTCACGATTACGACCTAATACAACTCATATTACAACTTATTTCTTTGTAAACTATCAATAGGTCACGATATAATATATTATGATACATTACCACGGGTTCATGCATTATTCAATACAAAACGCGCGTGATATACGAAATATTATTTCGTATATACGACTTGTGTGGTGTAAGAGTACAAGGGAACACGTAACACGTGGGTTATTAACATGTGAGACTTTAAAATCATTCGAATATTTAGGAAGGTTGCTTGGAGAAGCAATGGACCACAAGGGGCTTGTGTAACCCAAATACACTCACGGTTTGGGCCTAACCGGCCCAACGGCCCAATGGTGGACCATGGCTTGTTAATAAGCTCATTTGAGCTTATTGAGTGAGCTAGGAACTTTATCAAACTTAAAGTAAAAACCAACATGTATCCTTGGTATCTTGTAAAAACCCAACGGACCCTAAATGGACTTGTTGCCCCGTTCCCGAAAGCCCACGAGGCCCAAAAGCCACAAATAAGCTAGGACGGCTTATTTGTGGGCTTAGTCAACTTATAGGGCTTATAATAAGCCTAGACAAGCTAATGGACCTTAACGGGCCAAGCCCAAACCTTTAAAACCTTATCCTGGAATAACTATTTGACTCTACCAGGACTAAGTACTCTACCAGTAGGAACTGGACTTAGCCTACCAGGACTAACTATGATAATAACCTTACCAGTAGGAACTACTACTCTACCAGTAGGAACTACTACTCTACCAGTAGGAGCCACATACCTACTAGTAAAAACTAAGTCGGACCTTTAAGACGCTTATTGGACCTTAACGGGCCCAATAAGGCCCATTAAGTTAAAATAGGCTCGTTAGAGCTTATTTATAAGCTTAAGACAGTTTAAACAGCTTAAGGGGGCTTATTGAATCGTAATGTCACTTGTTAGAACTTAAACGGGCTTAAAATGCGATTTTTACAAGTCGAGGGACTAAAAGTGTCAATTTGTAAACTATAGGGTTAAAAACTACTATATTCGGATTTTAATAAGTCTAGGGGCTATTTTGAATGTTCTAAAAGTTAAGGGGGGGCTGATGTGAAACTAAAAGGACCTAAAGTGAAACTTTGTATAGTTGGGGGACTAAATGTGTACAACCGTAAACTTAAGGGTCTAAAGTGTAAATACCCTTTTTTATATAAACTAGAGGGGGCTGTTTTGTATTTATAAGAAACTTAAGGGTATATTTGTGAACAAAAGTGAATAAATAAAACACTTAACGAATCGGTCGAATATTAAGATATTCGGACATTAAACGGGTTTAATTAGCGACTTAATAAATAAGTATATTTATTAACAATGATTTCGCGTTTTCCGAGAACCATCGAAATTGTAAATACAATAACCATGTGCACCACCACACAAGTGATAACAGTATATATAAACTTAAAATGGAATTTAGTTTATACAATGAGTCGTTAACTTAAATGTGTAGACTAAGACTTGACCGTATATACTTAGGTACTTGACGGTGTGATTCACTGCTTACTGGGATATTTATTATCATTCAGAGAACTACCTGCTAAGGTGAGTTCATAGCCCCATGCTTTTACAATTATTTAAATGATTTACATCCTTGGGGTGAGAACATGCTTTGTTTTACAAATTGGACGCAAGTGTACATTTTATACCATGATTACGTGTTTGCCTGAGTTATCATAACCCATTATGTCCATGATCATGAACTGTTAATTGCATAGATGTGATTGGGAATTACATTGTGTGGGCGCGAATGTTATGGATAGATCTATTAGGGATTGACAATCCCCGTTCGGGTGACTAGCTATCACCGGGAACAAACGCATACCATGTCGAATTTGGGATGTTGCGGGGTTAGCACATCATTCACGGACACTTGTTGGCAAATATATTTGCATTCATACATGTCGAGCTTCAGTGTCATGAGCTTAGGAAAACGTAATTACTTTTTATGATGTTTGCATGTGTTGCTAAATCATACACTTGGAAATCTTGCGGTCCTACTATTGATTTACATAAACCTATGAATTCACCAACTTTATGTTGACGTTTTAAGCATGTTTTTCAGGTCAATAAGGCACGAGGTGCGATGATACATTGGAAGTCAATAATTGAAGAGTCAACACTTAAGATTTGGGGTCTTATTACATTTTGGGGACAATTGTTATAAACCGAAATCTTTATTTATATTGTTGAACAATTTGAAGCCATGGGCTTATGTAACAAACAAGTATTTTGTTAATCCAATGTATCTTTTTCAAACGACACGTTTAGTAGTCGTTCTCAGAATCTTGTGCTATTGATCCATAAATGTAACGCCCTCGGATATTCAAACATTCCGCTGCGTTCTCAGATTTGAGGGTGTTACAGATTGGTACCAGAGCCAAGGTTATAGAGAACCAGGTCAAAAGTTTTTGTCTGGACTATAACCATTTTCAAAACTGTTTTCACAAATGGGATTTGCGAGGGACATACATGCATTACTTGTTTACATCTAGCGCATATATGCTTACATGACATGCATTGCTTTAGCATTAGTAGGGTACTAAGTGCTTACCTAATTGATATACGTGTATATAAATGATATTACGTATATTACTATAAGATCTTTATTATTAAAGCCTTACAGGCATATCATACCGATCTTTCCTATAAGTAATACTTATATAAGTTATTTTGCTTTTTGCAGTAATCATGTCTTCTGCGACATCTGCTGTCACCTACACTTCCGTCTACACCGACTCTGAGCCCGGCAGAGCCTTCTGGGGAGCCGATGATGAGGAGGTACCGGAGGGAGGCATTCCACGGGTCATCGTATTAGGATACGACGGACTCCCGCTACAGCCAGTAGCCCCACCATCACCAGATTACATACCAGGCCCAGAGAATCCACAGACACCACCAGTTCCTCAGGACGAGGATGAGCGTGAGCCTATGTTCGTACAGAGACATGATCCTGACTACGTGCCAGAGCCTATATACCCTGAGTATATACCATTGGAGGATGACCATGAGTTTCCAGCTGAGGAGCAGCCATTACCTCCTGTTGATTCACCTACTGCTGAGTCACCCGGATATGTTACTGAGTCGGATCCCGAGGAGGATCCAGAGGAGTACGAGGATGATGAGACAGAGGATGGTCCGGTCGACTATCCTATGGACGGGGGAGATGATGGAGATGATGATGACGGCGATTCATCTGGGGATGACGCTGATGGTGAGGATGAGGATGATGAGGACGAGGAGGAGGAGGAGGAGCACTTAGCTCCGGCCGACTCTGCTATTGTTGTACCTGTTGATGAGCCTGTTTTCCCACCTGAGGGAACATGCTCTGTTATACCACACCTCCACTGAAGTACTATTGGGGCTAGGATTACGTCCCGGCCTCAGACTTCCATTATCCCTTCCACCAGAAGGCAGAGGTTGAGGAGGACTTATCTTGGCCATGACTACTTCATCACCATCACCACCTGTCTCACTATCACCACCCTCTGCAGGGGAGCGCCTTGTTAGGAGCATGGCTCCATTTGCACATTCATCACCACCATCCGTGCCATTACCTTTACTACCATCATCTGGGTGTCCAACCCAAATCCAGACACTCAGGATAGCATCCACTCAGGCCCTTATTGATGCAGTTACTACCGCATTACCATCACCTCCACTACCACCATCTCTATACATACCACCACCTGTTGACCGTAGGGATGATATTCCCGAGTCTGAGCAGCCTCCCCGCAAGAGGTTGTATTTGTCCACCCTAGGCTCCAGATATGAGGTCGGGGAGAGTTCCACTGCTAGACCTACCAGAGGTCGGGGGATAGATTATGGGTTTGTCAGCACGGTAGATGCTGAAGAGAGGCGACAGGGGATTAGAGATGTTGGGTACGGTATTAGGGATACTTGGGTAGATCCGGCAGGGACAGTCCCTGAGATAGCACCTATGACCGTGGGAGAGGTCAATACTAGGGTCACAGAGCTTGCTGAGCTCCATGAGCATGATACACAGGACTTGTATGCTTTACTAGAGGATGCTCAGGATAGTAGGTCTCGTATATCACAGCGAGTCGATATGGACTCGCAGCGGGTCGATTTACTTATGGGGGATAGGATGACTCTCCAAGAGACAGTATGGATGGTGGAGGAGGAGGCCTATGCTTCCCGAGAGGCTTGGGCTCACTCGATAGGATTGAGTCAGGCGACTCATCAGGAGCTTCAGACCCATCGTGATCATGTGTATGCACACGAGACCCATCTCCAGGCACACCAGACACAGCTACAGCTGCAGGGTACTCTCATTCAGACACAACATCAGGTACATGAGACTCGCTTTCAGATGCAGCAGGCTGAGTTAGCAGCGCTTCGAGAGACTGACCGTAGGCGTCAGGCACAGATGGTAGAGACTCTCCGAGTCATTAGAGACATAAGGCGAGAGATGAGTGACATGCAGGCCGAGTTGTTATCACTGCGAGAGCAGCAGAGGAGAGCTAGACAGCCAGGACCAGAGGCTAGGATTCCAGATCACCAGGATGCTTCTGGAGATGCTGACAGTCACATCTAGTGATTTATGTTATTTTATCTTGCTAGGTCATTGTACAGGCATGTTAAGTATTAGGGGTTTTCCCTGCTAACATAGCCTTAGATCTTTTGTATTGTATTATGTGTACTCCGACAACTATTTCATGTAAAATTTTCAAAGTTATGAATGAAATGGATGTGTTATGTTGTACTATATACCTCTCTTGTGTTGATATCTCATCTATACATTATTATATTCTGTCATATAACCTCATGTTTTGTCTTTTGTGATCTAGACAAATCATGGCACCTACGAACCAGAAGAGGACGATTACCCTGTTAACAACACCAACCTAAACAACATGACTCAGAATCCATCCAGCAATGGTTCACCAAGTCTCTTTTGCGAAAACTCCACCAATGGAGATGGAAGCCACAGTTCGCACGAGGATAACCGAAGGAACGTGCAAACTGTGCGCCCTTGTTTTTACGCTGACTTCATGAAGTGTCAACCTTTGAACTTCAAAGGGACTGAAGGCGTGGTCGGTTTGACTCGGTGGATTGAGAAGATGGAGTCAGTTTTCAATATCAGTGGTTGTGCTATTGAGAATCAAGTAAAGTTTGCCACCTGCACTCTGTTAGGTGCTGCTTTGACTTGGTGGAATGGTCAGATAAGAACCTTAGGTCCTGAGGCATATGCAATGACTTGGGAAGTACTCAAGAAAAAGATGACGGACAAGTATTGTCCGCAGGGTGAAATCAAGAAATTAGAAATGCTGTGGAACCTAAAGGTCAAGGGGAACGATGTTCCAGCATACACTGAACGTTTCCAAGAACTAACCCTGATATGTACCAAGTTTGTTGCCAACGAAACCGAGAAGGTTGACAAGTACATCAGTGGACTTCCTGACAACATTTATGGGAACATCAAGTCTGCCAGACCCAGACGTGGATGTGACTCTGAGTTGGCTCCAACGACTTGATGGATAGAACTTTGCCACCTTCGCCAGAAAGGCAGTCTCTCAACAAAAGAAGGCTGATGAAAAAAATTCATCAGGAAACAAACCCATGGTCACACAGCAACACCCTTCAAGAGGCAGAATGTCGCCAAGGTCTACAATATGGGGACAGGCGAAAGGAAGCCTTATGGGGGATCTTTGCCTAAGTGCACCAAGTGCCATCTTCACCACAATTTTGCCGATGCCTCATAGAAGTGCCCAAGTGCACAACAAGTAGGGCTTTTGCTCTGCGATTGAGGAAGGTACTGGTAACACAAATGTTGCTAATACTCAGAAGGGCAATTGGGGCAGCTCCCAAGGGAAATGGTTGTTTTGAGTGTGGAGCACCAGGGCATTTCAAGAGAGATTGTACTAAGTTGAGGAATAAGGATGGAGGAAATGGGAATGCACAAGGCTGGGTTTATGCAGTTAGAAATGTAGAAAAGAGAGGAAATGCATCGGGAAACCCTGATGCCAATGTCGTCACGGGTACGTTCCTCTTAAATAACCACTATGCATCTATCTTATTCGACACTGGTGTGATAGAAGCTTTATATCCACTGCATTTAGTTCCTTGATTAACATCGCCCCAACTCCATTAGAAAATTGTTATGATGTCGAATTAGCTGATGGGAAATTGGTCGGGATAGACACTATTATACGAGGTTGCACTTTAAATTTTCTTAGACCACCCCGACTATTTTCCCATCAGCTAATTCGACATAACTTAACTATCAATCTAATGGAGTTGGGGCGATGTTAATCAAGGAACTAAATGCAGTGGATATAAAGCTTCTATCGGCACCAGTGTCGAATAAGATAGATGCATAGTGGTTATTTAAGAGGAACGTACCCGTGACGACATTTGCATCCGGGTTTCCCGATGCATTTCCTCTCTTTTCTGCATTCCCAACTGCATAAACCCAGCCTTGTGCATTCCCATTCCCTCCATCCTTATTCTTCAACTTAGGACAATCTCTCTTGAAATGCCCTGGTGCTCCACACTCAAAACAACCATTTCCCCTTGCGGAGCTTGCCCCCATTGCCCTTCTGAGTATTAGCAACATTTGTGTTACCAGTACTCCTGCAATCGCGAGCAAAATGCCCTACTTTGTTGCACTTGTGGCACTTCTGGGTGCACGGGCCATTGTGGTGAAGATGGCACTTGGTGCACTTGGGCAAAGATCCCCCATAAGGCTTCCTTTCGCCTGTCCCCATATTGTAGACCTTGGCGACATTCTGCCTCTTGAAGGGTTGTTGCTGGTGGCCATGGTTGTTTCTGGATGAATCATCAGCCTTCCTTTTGTTGTCAAATTGCCTTTCTGCGTAGGTGCCGGGAATTTTGATCTCATCATGTCGTTGGCCTACTCCATTAGTTCATCCAACGTCTTGGTTTGGAGATTTAAAAGTTCCCATAAATGTTTGTCAGGATGCTCCACCTGATGTACTTGTTATCAACTTCTCGGTTGCTTGTTGGCAACAAAACTTGGTACATATCAGAGAGTGGTTAGTACATGGAAACGTCTCAGTGTATGCTGTGGACACATGTTCCCTTGAACTGTAGGTTCCACAGCTTCGATTTCTAATTTCTTGATTTCACTTGCGGACATACTTGTCGTCATTTTTTTCTGAGTACTTCCCAAGTCATTGATATGCTTCAGGAACCTAAGGTTCTTATCTGACCATTCACCATGTCACAAGCAGCACCTAACAGTGTGGTAGGTGGCAATACTTCACTTGGATTCTCAATAGCAAACCACTGATATCTGGAAAACTGACTTCCATCTTCTCAATCCACCGAGCAAACAGGACCACGCCCTTCAATCCCTTGAAGTTCAAGGTTGGAACTTCATGAAGTAGCGTAAAAACTAAGGGCGCACAGTTTGCACGTTTCCTTAGGTTATCGCGTATCCGCGGGAACTGTGGTTCCATATCCATTGGTGGATGTTTCGCAAAGTAGCTTTGGCTCATTCATTGCTTGAATGGATTATGGGAGTCATGTTGTTTGGGTTGGTGTTGTTAACAGGGGTATTCGGTCCTCTTCTGGTCGTGGGTGCCCATGATTTGTCTTAGATCATCAAAAGACAAAAAAAGAGGTTATATGGACGGAATATAATAATGTATAGATGAAATATCAACACAAGAGAGGTATATAGTATGACATAACACATCCATTTCATTCATAACCTTGAAAATTTTACATGAAATAGTTGTCGGATTACACGAAATACAATACAAAAGAACTAAGGTTGTGCTAGCGGGGAAAACCCCTAATACTTAACATGCCTGTACAATGAGCCTAAGAAAGATTCTAAAATACACATACCTCGTAGATGTGACGTGTCAGATCCTAAGAGCCTCCAGGTGTTCTGGGATCTCCTGTATTGTGTACCACTGGCTGTCTAGCATGTCCTCTGCTGCTTCGCAGTGCCTAACAACTCGGCCTGCATTGTCACTCATCTCTCGGTCTCATGTCGCCTTATATGACTTGGAGGTCTTTACCATCTGTATGCCAGACGCTACGGTCTCAGTCTCGCACATCTCTCGCAGTTGCTAACCTCCAGCACTTGGCATCTGAAACGCGGAGTCTCAATGTACTAGTGTTGTGTTCTGAATAGAGTACCCTGCAGCTGTAGTAGCTGTTTGGTCTGTGTGCCTGGTGATGGGTACTCGTTGCATACCACAATGATCACGATGGCAGTTTGCGAAGGCTCGGAATGTAGACGCTGACTTAATCTATCGAGTGAGCCTAAGTCCTCTCTGGGGAAGCATTATTGGTCTCTCCTTCACCATATGTGATACTGTCTCCTGTGAGTGTATCCTTTCACCTATAAGTAGTCGGCTCGCTCACCGCTGCGAGATCATATCGGACTCGCTGTGATTACGAGACTTACTATCTCTGAGATCCTTAGTAAAGCATACAAGTCTTGTGTTTAATGCTCATCCCCCCCCCCCCCCCCCCCCCCCCACACCCCCCCCCCCCCCCCCCCCCCCCCCCCCCCCCCCCCCCCCCCCCCCCCCCCCTCCACCCCCCCCCCCCCCCCCCCCCCCCCCCCCCCCCCCCCCCCCCCCCCCCCCCCCCCCACACCCCCCCCCCCCCACGACCCCCCCCCCCCCCCACCCCCTACCCCCCCCCCCCCACCCCCCCCCCCCCCCCCACCCCCCCCCCCCCCCCCCCCCCCCCCACCCCCCCCCCCCCCCCCCCCCCCCCCCCACACACACCCCCCCCCCCCCCCCCCCCCCCCCCCCCAACCCACCCACCCTACCTATTTATGCACCTCATTCCCCCCCACCCCCTCTCGGATGCGCGGATTGTTCCCTCCCCCCCCCCCCCCCCCCCCCCTCCCCCCTCTCCCTGTTTGCATGCCAGTTCATTCTGCCGATCGACTCGTCCCCTCCAGCCCCTCTGCAAGCTTTGTGACCCCCAGTATTGAACCTCTCCCGCCCCCACGGTCATAGGTGCTATTTTAGGAAACTGCCTCTGGGAATACTACCCCAAAGTATTCCTTAATTACCGTACCAACATATCTAATCCCCTGTCGCTCTCTTCTGCATCTACGCCGTGCTGGACAAATCCATATTATTCCCCCCGGACCTATGGTAGGTCTAGTAGTAGACTCTCCCCGACCTCGTATCTGGAGCCTAGGGTGGACAAATACAACCTCTTGCGGGGAGGCTGCTCAGACTCGGGAATATCATCCCTACGGTCAACAGGTGGTGGTATGTATAGAGATGGTGGTAGTGGTTTTGGCTCAGTGGAGGTGGGGAAAATTTTTGGTAATGCGGGCAGAGTAACTGCATCAATAAGGGCCTGAGTGGATGCTATCATGAGTGTTTGGATTTGGGTTGGACACCCAGATGATGGTAGTAGTGGTGATGGCATAGGTAGTGGTGATGAATGTGGGGTTGTGCACCTACCAATGCGCTCTCCTGCAGAGGGTGGGGTTGATAGTGTGAATATAGGTGGTTTGATGGTGTGGAGTAGTAATGGCCAGAGAAGTTCTCAACCTCTGCCTCTAGTGGAAGGGGATATGGACAAGTCTGAGGTTCTGGACGGTAATCCTAGCCACGTATAGTAATGTCAGTGGAGGGCGGTGGTATAACGGCTATGTTCCCTAGGTGGGAAAACAGCTCACGCTCATCTCGTCTGAGGAAATGGCAGGTGTTGTCGGATCTCTCTGGGCCTAGTATGAATCGGTGATGGTGGGGCTACTGGGTTGCACTCGGGAATATCAATTTTCTTAGTCCGTATATCCTAATATGTGACCGTGCGGATGCTCCCTCATAGATCTCCTCATCATCGGATCCCCAGAAGGCTCTGGCGGGCTCGGAGTCGGTGTAACGGAAAGTTGTAGGTAACCGCCAGATGTCGAGAAGACTATGATTACTGCAAAAAGCGAAAATAACCTATATATCGTATTTACTTTTAGGAAAGATCGGGTATGATATGCTCTATAAGCTTTTATATAAGAGTGTCTCTATGGCTATATCTATTAAGATTTATTTATAAGAGTCTTCATAGTTATTATACCTTGTATATTTTATATACGCATATATCAATCATGTAAGCACTTAGTACCCTACTTAAAACAAAAAAATTTTTATTAAAATAGTGTGTATCATGTATAGCATATATGTGTAGATGTAAACAAGTAATGACATGTATGTCCTCGGAAATCCCATTTGTGCAAAAACAGTGTTTTGAAAATGGTTTTAGTCAAGACAAACTTTTCAACCTAGTTCTCTATAACCTTGGCTCTAGATACCAATCTGGTTACCAATCTGTAACACCCTCAAATCTGAGTACGCAGCGGAATGTTGAATATCCGAGGGCGTTACTTTATGGATCAATAGCACAAGATCTGAGAACGACTATTAAACGTGTCGTTTGAAAAAGATACATTGGATTAACAAAATACTTGTTTGTTACATAAGCCCATGGCTTCAAATTGTTCAACAATATAAATAAAGATTTCGGTTTATAACAATTGTCCCCAAAATGTAATAAGACCCCAAATCTTATGTGTTGACTCTTCAATTATTGACTTCCAATGTATCATCGCACCTCGTGCCTTATTGACCTGAAAAACATGCTTAAAATGTCAACATAAAGTTGGTGAATTCATAGGTTTGTGTAAATCAATAGCAGGACCGCAAGATTTCCAAGTGTATGATTAAGCAACACATGCAAACATCATAAAAAGTAATTTCGTTTTCCTAAGCTCATGACACTGAAGCTCGACAAGTATGAATGCAATAAATTGCCAATGAATGCCCATGAATGATGTTCTAACCCGAAACATCCCAAATCCGACATGGTATACGTTCGTTCCCAGTGATAGCTAATCACCCGAACGGGGATTGTCAATCCTAAATAGATCTATCTATAACATTCGCGCTCACAATCCAGTAATTGACAGTTCATGATAAAGGGCTCAGTGGGTTATCGCTACTTAGGCAAACACGAAATCATAATATAAAATGTGCACTTGCGTCCAATTTGTAAAACAAAGCATGTTCTCACCCCAAAGATGTAAATCATTTAAATAACTGTAAAACATGGGGTTATGAACTCACCTCAGCAGGTAGTTCCTCGCAGTTTGCAAATACGCTCAAGTATAGAAAATAGTACGCTGTCAAATACCTAAGTAAATACGGCATGCCTTAGTCTATCACTTTAGAGTATGACACATAAATAAACTACATGACAATGCTAGTTTATTTAACTCATTATATATATTGTTATCACTTACGTGGTAATAATCCTATTAACAGAATAATAAATTTTACTCGTTTGCTCTCGGGAAGGTATACGACTAAAGATAGGTTTCGTTAATAAATAGACATTTATTAACCCGACAGTTTATACACCGATAAACCTTAACTTTAAATATAATAATACTTTTATTATATTAAGTCCAGTCTAACACTTTAAGTGTTTATAAAATCATTTAAGTTTCATAACATATCTTGAGGTTCTAAGTTTGGCAACTTTAGTCCCTTTAATGAAGTTTGGTTAAATTACACTTTTAACCCCTAACTTCCCAAGTTGTCACTTTTAGTCAAAGTTAATTCAAAAAAGTCCCTTAAGTTTGAAATATGTCAAAAATAGTCCCTAAACTTGTAAAATCAATATTTATAGTTTACACCTTCTAGTTTGCATTTTAACACTTTTAGTCCTTAAACTTGTAAAAATCACATTGACTTCTCCTAAGGCTAGTGGATCAACTTTGTTCATCCGTAGAGAAGGCAAACGGATTAATTCTGGTACAAATCTATGTCGATGATATTATCTTTGCTGCCTCTACACCTGAACTGTGTGATCTATTTGCTAAAATAATGTGTTCAAAATTCAAGATGTCGATGATGGGAAAAATCTCATTTTTCTTAGGACTACAGATTTCTCAAAGTCCCAGAGGCATCTTCATAAACCAATCTAAATATGCTCTTGAATCACTTAAAAAATATGGCTATGAATCTTGTGACCCAGTGGATACTCCCATGGTGGAGAAATCCAAACTGGATGAGGATAAAGAAGGGAAATCTGTAGACCCATCACACTATCGTGGTATGATTGGCACCCTCCTTTATCTTACAGCCAGTAGACCTGACCTACAATTTGCTATATGCATGTGTGCCCGGTATCAGGCTCGGCCTACCGAAAAGCACCTAAATGCAGTAAAAAGGATCTTTCGGTATCTAAAAGGAACCGTTCATCGGGGTCTTTGGTATCCGAAGGATTCTTCCTTTGCACTAACAGCATTTGCAGATGCGGATCATGCTGGTTGCCAAGATACACGCCGTAGTACATCTGGCAGTGTACAACTTTTGGGTGATAGACTTGTAAGCTGGTCGTCTAAAAGGCAGAAAAGCGCTGCGATATCCAGTACGGAAGCTGAATATATTGCCTTGTCTGGTTGTTGTGCTCAAGTCCTTTGGATGAGATCACAACTTACCGACTATGGCTTTGGATTCAATAAAATTCCAATGTACTGTGATAACAAAAGCGCTATCGCCTTATGCTGCAACAATGTTCAACATTCCCGATCCAAGCATATAGACATCCGGTTTCATTTCATCAAGGAGCATGTTGAGAATGGGGTGATCGAACTTTACTTTGTCAATACGGAATATCAACTGGCGGACATCTTCACAAAAGCTCTTGGCCGAGAAAGAATTGAATTTCTTAGCAACAAGTTGGGAATGCGAAGTTTTACGCCGGATACTCTGAAACAATTGGCAGATGAAGTTGATGAATAGTGGTGGTACCTATTCAAATATCCTGTATCATAAGTATATATTTAAACTCAGAAAACACAAAAAGATTTTCTTTTTATATTTTAAAAAAAAAAAAAAAAAAAAATCAGAAAAACCAAAAAGATTTTCTTTTATATAAAATTTTCAAAAACAAAATACAAAATTCGAAAATAAGAAAAAGTCAAAAAGAAGTTATAAATGGCATGTCTTCTGCAAATCGGATACAATTTACGGTCTTAGAAATATCATTTAACCAATGTTACAAGCCTGTAAATGAAGTTCGAGACAGAAAGTTTCAAATGTTTTCAAAACATTGACCATATGGCTTGATATTATTTAGATAGCACTCCGGTCATCATTTTAAAGGCACGTATTTACAACAAAGTAATCTTGGCCTCTCAAGGGATTTTTCTCGGGATGGTCTACATTTATGACCATGACAATGGATTGTGATTACTTTGCATCACAACAAGTGATTTCTATATCTGAGTGTACGTTTCAGTGCATCATGTGAATAAAAAGAGAAATCTTATTTATCCTTGGTGGTTAGTTGTTTTGTCACATACAAAATCATTCCATCATCTGAAACTAATTTTCCACAATACATTTGACTTCTCAAACAATGTCTACAGCTCTTTCAATAGAAAACGGGCCATTGTTTGAGGGGGAGAGAATGTCAAATTTCTTTGTCATGATCAAATGAGCTGTAAAAAGGGAAAAAGATTTTCAAACGATAACGTAATACCTCATGAATGAAAGTTAATTAAGTTTAACTTGATTGTGCTTTATGTGTTACTTGTTTTATGCCTTTAGGGTGTAGTTTTGCTATATTATGTCTATAGGTATGAGAGATTAAAACATTAGGGACCAAGTGTGCTATTTGTTTTTCTTGAATATACCTTATAAAACTTAAGTCGCAAAATTAATAAGTCTTGTAACATGGGGGGCCAAATGTGTCATAGATAAAACATGTTTTTTTTAACCTCCCAATCATCCGTTGTTCCCATTCACTGTTTACATCTCTACACACACTCAAAAACACTCTCAAACACACACACGAACACATTACACTCGAATCAATCCAGTCTAGCTGATTCACTCCGTTTCATACCAAAGGTATAACTAAAATCGTGTTTTTCTTCACATAATCAACTCAAATCCTAAAAGGAATTAAACGATTTCGCCGATTTTGATTGAAGTTGCCCTAATCTTAAAATTAGGGTTCCTAAAATCGAACTTGGATAAATCCTTCAATTGATTGAGGGTTTTTGTTGTATTAGGTGTAATTTATGCCCAGGATAATCAAGTGTTATTATTTGTCGTGTTTTAAACCTGTTCGTGATTGTTATGTATTTGTTTGGATAGATAAATGCACAAAGATTAAATGTTTGTGTTTAAAAGCGTTATATCGTAGTCTAATGGATATGATAGAATAACATTTAGAGTCGATCAAGCACAGGTTTAAGAAATCCAATATTATCAAAACTTGTTTGAATCGAATGAATATAACCTAACGAGTGAATATTGTGAGGGTCGAACGAGTGTTTGTTAAAATGGATCGAACGAGCGTTTATTTTGAAATGATCGAACGAGTGTTGTTTTGAAATGATCGAACGAGTGTTGATTTTGAAATGATCGAACGAGTGTAGTTTTCAATTGATCGAACGAGTGATGTATTTGAAATGATCGAACGAGTGTTGTTTTTGAAATGATCGAACGAGTGTTGATTTTGAAATGATCGAACGAGTGTAGTTTTCAATTGATCGAACGAGTGATGTCTTTGAAATGATCGAACGAGTGGTGTTTATATATGATTGATCGAACGAGTGACTTAATATATTGATCGAACAAATAACTTAATATGTTGATCGAACGAGTGACTTAATGTGTTGATCGAACGAATAACCATATGTATTGATCGAACAAGTGACCATATATATTCATCGAACGAGTGTCCATATGTCATGATCGAATGAGTGGTGCTTAGACACGATCGAACGAGTGATTTTAAAAGGAATCAAACGAGAGTCCATTAGACTAGATCGAACGAGTGTCGACCTTTATGGTTCGAACGAGTATCGATCTTTGTGAATCGAACGAGTATCTCTTTAAGTTGTTCGAACGAGAGCATGAGTGTGAGGGTCGAATGAGTACAAGTGCTATTCATTGAGGATCGAACAAGAAAAGTTACAACACGTAACCAATGTTCATGTCATAACACACTTAAGATCAAATTTTTCTCTAACAAAGATTAAAATTCAACAAATCTCTTAGGTTAAAATAGACTGTAAAAGCTTGATAAAACGAGGTTAACTATATTCGACTGAACTGTTAGGAAAGGTGCCTTTGTTTTACACGCTATGTGTCTATCTAAGTAGATTGATCTTCAAAAGTGCTAAAAGTCATAAAGGTTCTCATGAATGAATGATTGTGTTTTTTCTTATAAACTGCACTCACTCTCTCTTAAACAGACTTATGGCACTCTCAATAGCGGATCAGATTGCTCTGGACGACGCATTGGTGGCTCCTGCTGACCGACTCAAGATTGGCAAATGCAATCTTCGCTTGAGTTCGGATATCACATCCAAGGAAGCAACACTTCAAGTGGTCTATGACGTACTAAAGCTCACTCCGTTCTACAAGGCTTTCCAAGTTACTGCTGATGCTCCGGAAATATACATGCAAGAATTCTGGGCTTCTGCCTATGTTCACAATCGTTCGGTCCGATTCAAGATGAATAACAAGAAGCACATCATCGGTCTTGAGCAATTCAGGGACATTCTTCAAATTTGTCCTAAAATCGGCAATAAGAAGTTTGTAGACCCACCTCTTGAGTCGGAGATCATCATTTTTCTAGCTAGCCTTGGACACACTGGAGATATAAGGAAGCTCTCTGACGTGAATGTCAATAAACTGCATCAACCATGGAGATCATTTGCTGCTGTAATCAACAAATGTCTTTGCGGAACACCATCATATGACAGCCTCCGTCTCTCTCAAGCTCAAATCTTGTGGGGTATGTACAACAAGAAGAACATTGATTATGCATATCTTCTATGGGAGGACTTCATTTTTAAGATTCAGACCAAAAGTTCGAAGAAGGGCAGTGCGATGTACTATCCTCGGTTCACCAAGATAGTCGTCAACTATGTGATGGAAAAAGATCCTTCAATTCCAAGAAGAAACAAGGTCAATTGGCGCTATGCAAGAGATGATCCAATGTTTACTACCATCAATGTTATATCAAGGAATGAAGCAACTCAGTTGTACGGGGCTATCTTGCCAGTGGCATTAACCAACGAAGACATCCGCAACTCTGAATCCTACAAGGAGTATTACGCTATGGCTTCAGGAACAATTCCTCCTAAGACAAAAGGAAGCGGGTTGGGTGGGGGAGGGGGGTAAGACGAAAGCTTAATACAGATTGCAATCCCTAAACTGAAGTCTTCACTGCCCCAAGAATAATGAAGTCAGGAAACAGAAAAACAAAAGACTTCAGAGCGGGAGAATATCTTTTTTTTTTTTCTTGAGGCAGCACTTGGACAGAGGCTGAGCTAACTCAAACTTAGTCTCAAAAAGAAGCCGTCAAGAAATTCATAGCTCTCATGCTAGTGGTTCTGGAGCAGATGAAGGAACTGGTGTTAAACCAGGGGTTCCCGATGCTCCCGATTATGATTCAGAGGATGATATATCCTGGAAATCAAGCGACGATGAACAAGATGATGAGCAAGCTCAAGATGATGATGATACAGAGAGACATGAAGTCCATGAGACTACCCAGGAAGAAGAAGATGATGATGAACATGACGATGATGAGAATGATCAAGAAGATGATGATGCTAGTGACGATGATAAGAAAGCTAAAGATGATGATGATGAAGAAATGACTAAATCAGATAATGATGGTGATGATGTACATCCTAAGCACACGACTCATGAAGATGAAATTATACATGAAAAGGATACTGATGAAGATGATTCTAGTATTTCATCATCAGATGAGGATGATAGTGACAATGACATTGAAGGAGCGAAGGTTACAAGTGCGAAGTCAGGTGAAGATGCTACAGATGCAACGGATCAAGGAAATGAGGCAGTCAACGATTCCAATACCGATCTTGATGGAAGAGATAAAGTAATGACAGAAGTTGAAGACACTCATGTGACCCTAACTCCGGTTAATCCTGATGGTCAACAACAGAGTTCGTCTGTATCCTCTGGATTCGTATCCAACATGCTGAACCCAAATCAAGACACTGGTGTTGATGATATTTTTCGACAACATACTGAAGCCACTTCTCTCATTGATACTCATGTAACAGCCATCGTGGAGCATCTTCACTAGCCCTCCAAACCGCATTCCTATCGTCATTTCAAACCACAACAAACTACCAAATTATGGACACCGGCAACACTACAGAGCTCCTTGCTAGAAAATCTTTCAAACTTTGCTCGTTGTTTGCTTTGATCATAGACTGAACACGAGTTAGAAGGACATTTTCTCAGGATTCAGGCAAACCAATCAATATGGCGACGACGATCTCCTCTATTCCTGCACTGTTTGATCTATATATAGCAAGTAAGATGCCGGAAGCAGTGATCGTAGCAGTTTGATTGAAGTATGACCGATTTCGAGAAGAGATCTACTTCTGCAAATCAACAATTTCTTGACTTCAATTGATGACGGAATGAAGAAAAATCATAGAAAGATAGTCAGAAAGGTGTCTCCAAATTTATTCAAAAGTCGAGAAGTTAGTAACGATCAACTGAGTCTGAGGTTCTGGTCGCGATCATCAGGAAGCCAACACATACATGCTGTAGCTGCAAATTTATCAGATTTAGAGCTGAAAAAGAATCTTAATTGACAAGATGAGGCCAAAACAACTCTATCAACTGGATCAGACATACTGAAAACAGCTATACAGGCATTAGTTTGAGGCGTATGAAGCCGTCCAAATCTTGTTAGATACATATGGACGATTCTTTCACAATTAAAGGCCTAGAGGATGGGGCAGACGATGATGAAGAAACCCTCGTCTTGGAACAGACCAGGGGTCCAAGAGAGATGGTCAGGAAATAGGAAACCTGCTTCCACCAGTGCTCCATGTGAAACGACAACCAGACTTGCAGGATACAGACTACCAGTGCAGAACTACGATACACGAAATCTGCTAGCAATCCGCTCTAGTAGGGGTGCTATGCCACTCTACAAGATATCTTTAAAGGGACTGCAGGACCAGGAGTTCGAAACAGGTGTCAGATGAAAAGCCGAAGATGAGTTCAACATCTTCCTGTATGGTTTCATAAACCATACATAGACATACTTCTCCATGATCATGCATGGATTAGATGTTCCTGCAGTTCCATGAATATGTCAACACTTGGGTAGCAATCTGGCACAACAGGACCCTCGAGAGTCGTTTGATGAACTAACCGATTCTACATTTGACTTCTCCGCTTTCGTGCTGAACCGGCTAAATGTTCAAACTCTGACACCTGAATTGCTAGCTGGTCCAACATTTGAGCTGATGAAAGGCACTTGCAAGAGTTTGACTGAATTGGAATATTTTTGTGAGGAGGTCTACAAAGCCACAACCGAGAAATTAGATTGGATCAACCCTGAGGGTCGTCAATATCCACATGATCTGCGACAGCCACTACCGTTAGTTCCAAATTCTCAAGGTCGTCGTGTAATACCATTTCATCACTTCATCAACAACGACCTGGAATATCTACGTGGTGGTGTGTCAAGCCGAAAGTACTCTACGTCAGTAACGAAGACTAAGGCTGCAGATTACGGACATATCAAATGGATAGAAGACTTGGTGCCTAACTCTATGTGGAGTCAAACGATAGTCAAATACGACAGATCTGCCCTATGGGGAATCTCGCATTGGGGTAAAAAGCGTCGACAGTTCTATGCATTTGCAACTTCCAGGGAATCAGCTCGGGATGTCTATTCTAAAAGACGCATAAAGTGCTTGTCAAACAGGTTGGAAATGTCAGAATGGCATGATTATAAGCATCTTGATTGGATTACAGTACGACGGGATGATGATCTTCTCTACAAGTTCAAAGAAGGCGACTTTCACAGACTAAGGATCCAAGACATTGAAGATATGTTGCTTCTTCTTGTGCAAGGAAAAGTGACTAATCTAAACGTTGAAGAACGTATTGCGTTTAATGTCTCCTTACGAATGTTCCGAAGAGTTGTCTCCAGCAACGGTAGAAGTATCTTCAAATGGGTGTTGAAAGTTATCAGAAGAAACTTAATCTCACCAAGACCGACACGTAGATCAAATCTAAGAAGAACACGACGCTTATTACTCCATACTCCGATCCAAGGGGATTCATCTACGAGAATAAAGACAAGAAGAACAGATTGATGCGCCTTGACGAACTACACAAGTTCAGCGATGGTACTCTAGATGACGTTCGGACTGCTCTTAATGATTGTCTCAAGGGTATAAGAATGGAGTATCTGCCAGAGACTTTTTGGAACCAACGTGACAAGGCAAATGCGAGAGCCATGATCCAGGCAATTGACAAGAGGCTAAAGACAAGGAGGATAATGAGGAGCTTGGAAAGATTTGTCGGTGGACGACCTTACGGGGGTGACCTACGGCTTCTACAAAGGACCATATGATTTATCATATGTTGTTCTCATCTTAAAAAGGTCTATCCTCGTAAATTACACTTATCTTGTGAATATGTACATTAGTAGTGTAGACCTATTGGTGAATTATAAGATGTGCTCGAGTACAAATTTTTCAAGAATTTCTCAGTAAATTCAAAACTTTCAAATAATTGTACTCGGCATCATCTTATAAACCCTCAAACATTGAGGGGGAGCAATAACATGTTCCAATCTGTTATTATGTCTTATTTTGTCCCCGAACGGTTAATCAATTGATATCCAAAATATCAAGGGATTAACATTTTGGATAAGGGGAGAAAATGTGATTAACCCGGACTTAATAAATATTGACAGAAGTGATCAAATAAAATAAGACTCAATGCACTCCATACCTAGCATGTACTACGATAACGATGCACATGTTAAGGGGGAGCTTTTAGTGATGATGAAAACTCTCAAAGTGTAAAAGTTTTGATATTTATATCAAACACTTTGATTGA
Source organism: Tanacetum coccineum (assembly GCA_026074375.1). Taxonomy (NCBI): domain Eukaryota; kingdom Viridiplantae; phylum Streptophyta; class Magnoliopsida; order Asterales; family Asteraceae; genus Tanacetum; species Tanacetum coccineum. The sequence goes on from BQNB010105178.1 coordinate 21,184, forward strand.
AATTTTCAATGTTTTTGGAAGGATTGTGATGAAATATCCAAAAGACTGACCATGTTCTTAAATTTATGAAGTTATAAGGCGGTTAGGCTTAGGTTTTCAGATCCCATGATCCAGCCAGAACCGGAGGGATCTACCCAGGGATATCCACTAGTTAGTGTAGAAGTCCTTAGGTATGATTAAAAAGGAGAAAAAGTGAGAAAAGGGAATAATGCCGACTGAGATGGAGCTAACACTGGAACAAACCCAACAAGGTGTTAGTCATGAAGTCTCGGTATGCATTGAAGGGGTTGAAGAATGAAAAAGAAAAGTAAGGATAAAGGGTGAAAATAAAGAAGCCCTCCATACAATTTAGGCAGAAACCGGGTCAATACATATGCTGTCAGAAACACTCAGTGTTGTCTGACATTGAAGACAGTCATGGACCATTGACCGCTATGCACAAACCCCTCTCAGTACTTCAAAGTCAGAAAGACTTTGTTTTAAAACTCACGGAGATACACTCATTTCTATTGACTTTCTCACTCCGAGTTAGTTGATATTGAAAAGGTGGCACTCAGCTCCAGCCTCCGATCACTAAAATCAAAGTGCACTATTGAGTCTAGAGCCAAAAGAGATCATCCATAAATCTCAATTAGGAAACTTGCCAAATTCTTCTTGCTAAGGTCACACAATGTGAATTACAATGATACACTTAGAGTCCTTCGATTATCCATTGTGATTTTGCCAGAACAAAAAAAAAAAAACAGAGTGAATTTATTCACTATGAGATGGAAATCCTGCTTGAACAATATCAAACAAGTCTCATGGTAGGATTACTTGTGTCGATCCTTTATGATCCGAACTTTTTTCTCGAGTGTTGTGGACAACTGGAAAGAAAGATGGTGCGATTCTATAAGAATCAAACTTGTCCAGTGAAATGGATCAACGAGTTGTTAATGGAATTTTTGAAATGATAAAAACTCTCGGTTGTGTCACAAAATCATTTTTGTAAAGTGATACACGATTATGTGATTTTCAAATCAATTTTCATATAAATCAGAAGAGATAGTAACTCACTGGTTCACTCTTATCGTGCTGTCTGCTTTGAGACGTTCCGATAATGAGAACATGCTGAGTACGATGAATCTAATACTTATGTGTTAGAAAGATTCAATACTACAGCTGGAAATCCTGTCAGGGCGAATGACAAAGCCATATTCGTCCCCCCGCTTTATTGCTAACTGTTTTAATGCAGGATACTTAAAGATGGAGGTGGAGGTACCTGATTCCAGCTGACTCACAAGATCTATAGCCACATGCTCATACCCGACCGACAAAACATAAAGACATCATGAAAGCTCAAGTACATGTTTCAAGACTTCCGCTACTCTGATACCGTACGTCTTTCTTGAAGTGACGAAGTATTAAAGTCAAAGAAGTTCAAAGAAGTTTCCGTCACTCTGATACCGAACGTCTTTCTCGAAGTGACGAAGTGTTAAAGTTAAAGAATTTCAAGAAAGATGCAACATTAAAGCTTTCCAAATCAACAAATCAAGAAAGGTATGAGCATGTCGGTCCAGAAGTCGCAAGTTCACAAGATGGCAAAGTTTCAAGATGGCGAAGAGATTGTGCTTGGTTGATGATCTCAAGATGCTCAAGATCACAATGTCAAATACAAGTTCAAGGAACAAGCTCAATCCAGAAATTAATGATCACTACAACATATTCACAGGAGAATGTCAAAAGGACGAGCTAAAGACTCAAGACAAAGCATTGTATGCTAGGCTTAAAGATTTGTAAAATGGAGTGACCTCCCTTAGGGGGAGATTGTTGGAAACACAAAAAGTGTCGGTCACTTCCAAGTTGTAATAGTCTTAGCTCGTAGTTTATGTAATGATTAGATTAGTAATCTAGTCCGGCCCAAGACCCATGGGAAGCCCATCATAACCCATGGGCCAGCCTATAGGACCTATATAAGCCCCTCTCCTAGCGTTGGAGAGGGTTAGTTGTTCAATTTGTTACATTCCATCTAATAAACATCATCCATTCCATCCATTCTTTCTATCTAACATCACAACCCACATCTCACTCTTGTTCTTGGATTGATCATAAGATTACATGTTTCTACATAGCTATAAGAAAGAATGAGTCATCTAGGACATAGGAGTATGCTTAAAAGTGACAATGTGTAATGCTTTATATTGAGAGTGTTCAAAGAATGCACCTTTGCATGTCTTTTATGAAATAAATCCAATTGAGGTTATTTACCTTAATAGATCTTGTGTTTGTTTCTTTGTAGAAATAATGATGATTAACTAAAGTTTAGTTACATCTATGTTAGACTTTTAAGCAAGAGATTGACAAGAGGAAGATGTTTAAATCTAGTTCTAATGCCATAGGGCGGATCTACCTAAACCGAAGATGAATTTAGGACAAAGGATCCATCGATCCGTGGAGGTGCCAAATTTGGGTAAGGATCATTTTTCCATTATATGGGAG
>BQNB010105179.1:0-19051 GCA_026074375.1 Tanacetum coccineum
ATATTATGAATTTATCTTTAAAATAAATTGTTAGAAAATCATAAAAAATTCAGAATTATTTTAACCAGCCCAGAAAGTATGCCGGTTTTAGGATAAAACCGCCGCACTTTGCTAATTTCCCAGGAAGTGCGCCGCACATTTTACCCCAGAAAGTCACCAACCGTTTGCAAAAGAATCAAAACCTTGACCATTTATACCAAATCAATTCTAACATGATTATACATTGTATTTTTGATTGTTTTTTATGTGTAGACTATGGGAGGAAACAATGATGAAGCCAAATCATCAAGATCTAAACGCTCTAGAAAATACAAAACCATCGAATAGGTATTGCTTCCACAAGTTCATCATGAATTCTTACTATGAGAAGGTTACAACAGAGATGCGAAGTCTAGGTATAACACCAAATTAGCAAACTTGCTTCCTAGACATGTTTACTCGCTGTGTGTCATGAATTGGGATATAGTAAATGGAATGGGGTGTGATGGAGAAATTGATGATATGTTGAGGATTAAGTTACGTGAACCTAAATCTAATGAAGAAGTATTCACCTCTGTGGTGTAGATTAGAGCTTTTAACATTAATGAACCAATTTATTCAGAGCTTTGCCACGAGTTTTATTCAACCTATGAATTTGATGAGGTATGTACTGATGATGAGTTGAAAACCAAGAAGATTATCAAGTTTAGACTTGGTAGACATGCTCACAGTTTGACTTTGCTGGAGTTTTCTTAAAGATTGGGACTATATCATTCTGATGAGCTTGATGATGAAGGTTTTGATGTGTATTTTTAAGGAAGTTTGCGTAGTGATGAGCATTTTTACGCTCAAGAGTATTGGTTGAGCATCAGTCTAGAGGAGAACCTTAGTTTGTCTAGGAGTCACGTTGTTACTATCAGGAACCGAGTTTTGAGGGTGTTGCATAAAATGATCACTTATGGCTTGTGTCAGAGAACAATTGGGTATGACAAAATACAGAAAAATGATTTGTGGCTGTTGAGTATGTTTGATGCTAGACACCAAAACGGGTATGCGAATGTAGCTTGGTTGATTGCGAGGTGGGTGAAGAGAAAAGGAGCTGGTACTCAGAGAGAGAGTATGATTTGCTGCGGACAGTTTATCACTAAGATTGATAGGAAAGCAAGGGTGCTGAGTGATGAGGTGATAAGGAGTTTGAGTGCTCTGATTTATTGTAGAGATTTAGATACTATCACACTTAGGGAGTTGATCGACTCTAAGGGTAGGCTGATTCTTAAGGATCCACAGTCGGGTGTACCTAGAGTTGTTATTCCTAGACATCCAAGAACATCGATGCAAGACTTGTACGAGAGGATGGGTAGTATGGAGATACACCAAGGAGTGATTGAGAGGGTGGCTTACAAACAGCCTTATCGCTGGGATAGATATGCTGGACTGCTGGATTATTTGAGCACATAGCTGGGGTTTACAGTGTTCCACTGTAGGTAGGGATGTAAACGAGACGAGACAACTCGCGAGTTACTCAAGATCGACTCATAAACTACTCAAAATCGATTCGATCTAAACGATTCGATCTCAAGTTCGAGCTACTCGAGTATATTTTTGAGTCGAGTTCGAGCTCCAAAATACTCGGCTCGTGAAGCTCGCAAGCCTTATCGAGCTTTAAAAAAATTACACTTTTACCCTTTTATATACATAAATCGAGTCGAGTCGAGCTTGATATGTCGAGTATTTATCGAGTTCGAGCGAGATATGTGAAACTAATCGAGCTCGAGTAGAGTTTCGAGCTCGAGTTTTATATGACGAGTCGAGCTCGAGCTCGAAATATAAAGCTCGGCCAAGCTCGAGTCGAGTTTCGAGCTTGAGTTTTAGTATTCGAGTCGAGCTTGAGCTTGGCAGTACTCGGCTCGACTCGGCTCATTTACACCCTAACTGCAGGGAGCCTACAACCCACCTGGATATGCTCAGCCGTAGTATGATCAGTATTATCAGCAGTACCTACCTCAGCAGCAACAACCAGATGATGATGATGAGTAGTGTCAAGATGACACGAGTTGGTTGTGTGACCGCATTATTTGGGCCACATGTGTTTTAAAAAACAATTTCTCTAAAAATAATAATATTATTATACTACTACTATGGTCTGTAAAATGCCTATGTTGGCATTCAAAACAATATTATCGTACTTTTCTATTATTAATTAGGAATATTATTATTTGTGTGTGCTATGCAGTATTTATATTTATAACAGGAAAAAGAAAAAGAATGGCGCGAGACGAAATGACACGAAGCAGAGACTAAGAAAATTCATCACATATAGAGTATTATTCCACTTTTCCATTTTATCTTTCTCTATAATATTTCACATTAGGGATAATGCTCATATTAAGTATGGGGGGAGATAAACTAGAAAAGTAAAGTAAAAAATTGAATTTTTTTGAAAAAATAACATTTTATTGATCACGTATAAGCAATCTGACTTTGAATTGATAACATTACTAGCATATTTATACCACCCAAAAGAAAAAATTATGAGGATTAGATCTTAAGAATTCGGGTATCCATCTTTATTACCTAAGATGATTTTTATCTTTAGCTTTCTCGAGTTAAGGTTTGAATGCAATTGCAAGTGTCACATCCGTTGTTACAGCTGTGTATTTGAAGTTTGTCGCCTTTTCTGGAGTATTGGTATCGATTTAAAATTATATGAGTGTGTCGGTGATTTGTTAATTCTAGAACATGTGCTTGAAATCTTTATGAGACCCCAGTAGGAACACGTCGTGTGTTATAAATATTTTACTGATTAAGAGGTGATAAAAATATAAATATAAGTATACAATGATTTTGTTTAAAAAACTTTTTAATTAAATTATCTGAAATTTTATCCGTACGAATTGATGAGCTTAAATGATGGTATCACTATTATAATGAAGTGCGAATGTTGCAAACTTCTAAGTTCGTTTGAAGTAGTATGCTGATGTGCTGTCGTGTAGGGTCAATTATTTGATTATCAAGTTTTACATGTATATTTAGCCGACAAACCTAAAACAACACTTTAACGAGCAGTGTACCCGGTCAAGATGGAGTTCGCGGTAAGTAGGGTGTCGAACACTAAGAGTGGAAATTTAATCCTATATTCTATCAGTATTTTAATTAGTCTATTTACTGGTTAAACCTATGCTATGTACGTTGTCTAATGAAATGGGGGGGGTTTTTAGCCTGAGAGACCGACACAGGTTTGGTAATGACAAATACCAATTCAATACACAATAAACACAAAAGATGAAGATTAATAGATAGAAAAGCAGTACATGCCAAATGATAGAAAACTATATTAGCCATATTAAATCCGGTTCAATGCTGGTTTGTTTGTTTTAGTGCAATGATTTACTTATCTCGAAGCGGCATATCATTCTTAAGACTTAGGCGGGACATCATCCTAAGACCTAGACACAATTAATCCTGTCATAATTAATGCATCCGCATAAAGCATCCTTTAGTTTAATTATAATCTATCTTAGAGAATTAAAGCAGTGGTGATCCTGTTAAAACTCTAGCCCAACGGGACTTTACCCACTTATTGTTTGAAGGTGTTTTATATACTGGTAGTCCACTATTCCAATCTTTATCAGTTAATTAAGAGCATGATTGCTGAAACATAAACGGGTCACCTACCGGTCCAACTAAGCTCATAATCAAAAGACAAAGACAGAACGTTATTTGTGATCCTATTGGTCCAGTAATATAAGACACGATATGGAGAGCTATCCCGGTATCTAGATTACTTGGTCCGTAACACTAGACCCAGTTGAATGATAGGTCGCATATTCAAACACATAAACAAGTATGAGGTGATAAACATAATTAAACAATCAACGATAAATTAAGAAATCGATTTTAAAACAAACCAAACATTGAACTTTCATTAAGATGGCTAATACCCGAGGGTATTAGCCCACAACCATTGTAATTATACAAGCGTAATCAAACAATTGAAATCGAACGATTAAGAGAGTAAAAATTACACGATGTCTTCTATGGATTCGTGATCAATGCTTGACCTTGGTGGCTGATCTTCTCTTCTAAAATTCGTCTTTAGTGAGTATGGTATAAAGAATATGATATTGCACACTGAAAACTCGTTTTTGAGTCTTCTATTTATAGTTGCTGAAAAATACTCGATACGCCGTATCCAGATAGGTCGATACGGCGTATTGGGCTGGATTCCTTGGAGTGCGCGCTACGTTCGTAATAAATCTTTGATATCATTCCCAATTTACTTGATTTACTGTATCTTCGAATAGTTATCTTCATGGATACGGCGTATGTAGACAGAGTGAATACGCCGTATTGGGAATTGGTCAAACGCGTTTTCTTATGAAGTCTTGGCGCAGATACGCCGTATCTCTTTAGTTGGATACGGCGTATTGGTGAATTTTCAGAAATCTTCAAATGTCTTCGTTTTAGCTCCAATTTATGCGCCTTTTAGCTTATCTTCACAAAACACTCCTGAATTACTGCATTTATCAACTTTAAAGCAATTAAGTACCAAATAATGCAATAATTATATAAAAGTGGGCAAAATAGATGGGATAAATGATATAATAAAGTAACGTTATTTGATGTCATCAACAATCTACTGAACTTCCCAATGGAAACAGAATGTTATTTGTAGTCCTAAGATACCTTAGTCTACCATTCACTTAACCAAAGAGTAGAACCATAATTTTATTTGTAGTCCTATTTGATCCATATATATTAATACGTTGTATGTAGTATCTATCCCAGACTCTAGTCTACGCCCAAATCACGATTAAGTTACAGCGCTTTATTTGTAATCCTAGATCCAGTTGAATGATAGATGAAAATATAATCGAGACATAAACGGGTATGAAGTGATAAACATAAATAACATGCAACGAACGAGTAAACAATCGATATAAACAAATCAAAACATCAAATTATTATAAGCATGGCTAATACCTATAATTATTAGCCCATAGTTGTTAGGAATCGAGAAAAGTCGTGGTCACTTCTGAAATATTAATTGATAGCTCGTAGTTAATCGGTATGTAAAAGTTAAGCTAATCAGATCAACATAAGGCTCTCCTTATGTTGACCACGCCACAATTAGGTATAAATACCCTCTCCTTCCATAGAGAGGGTGTTGGTTCATTTAGAAATATCATTACACATTTCTTTTTCTCTCTAAGTGTTCCAACCTCTCTCTTTCTCTCTCTATATTTCTTTTCTTTTCATCTTGTTAGATTGTGTGATTTGATATCCTACAATTGGTATCAGTCGCCATGGGGTGATATTAGTGTGTTTGTGTGCGTTTTTACCTTTAAAATATACGGTTTTCCTAGCTTTTTTAGGTCACGTATTCGAAAATTTAAAACATAAAATTTTGGTGTTAAAAACCTTAAAGTTTGTGTTTTTATGTTACATCTAGCCTAGATATAGTTAGTTTTATAAAAGGTTTCAAGGAAAAACGTTTAAAAGTGTGGTTTTTAGGTGATTTTTTAATATTTTATTTCGTGTCTCGTTTCTGCGGAATATGTATTAGTTTGAATCCTATGAAATAAGTTTATCCTGCGGAATATGTTACAGGTTTAAGTCTGCAAAATAAGTTTATTGTGCGAAATATGTTCACATGTTTTCATTCTGCGAAATAAGCATCATTTCTTATTCTGTGAAATATAACACAGGTTCTTTCTGCGAAATAAGCATTACTTCTTATTCTATGAAATAAGCATTATGTTTCATTTTGCGAAATAAGTATCTGCTTCATTCTGCGAAATAAGACAGGGATTTATTCTGCGAAATACGTATTTTTCATTTGTAAAATCCCATGTAATTCACTTATTTTCTCGGATTAATCAAGATTTGTAAAATCTCATGAAATACCAAAAAAAACTAATCACTTATACCAATAACACTTCAACACAATTATCATTAATCATTGAATCGATCTAATCATTTCATTTCACACAAATACGTTCAAAATGAGTTTGTCATTGGCAAAGAATGTAATTGTCGCAGGGTCCGAAAATCATCCCCCTATGCTTGACAAGACTATGTATATTTCTTGAGCAAGTCGTATGATACTCTACATTAAAGGCAAGGAACACGGTAAGCTACTAGTTGACTCAGTTCTCAATGGACCTTTTTAATATGGAACAGTTAAAGAACTAACTAGGCTAGCTCAGTTGGCCACCAAGATTCCTTAAGGGCTTAGGGAGGGGATGTTTGGCTAGGGGAGGTCTTGAGTTCGAGTTCCACCTGGGACTTTTACCCCTTCAGGCAGAATAGGAGGAAGTACAGGCGGGTTTAGGGTACAACATATTGCCCAATTGGATGTCACTATTGGACCTGAATCACTAACAACTAATAAGCCGTTCAAAAAAATATGGAACAGTTATAGAAGCCGCTACTTTAACTACACCCGCAACTGTACGTACTAGAAGATATGATGAACTCACATATGGTGAAAAGATTCATGAAGCTTGTGACATTAAAGCAACAAACATTGTTCTACAAGGCTTACCACAAGATATCTACAATCTCTAAATCATCATGAAGAAGCTAAAGACATTTGGGATAGAGTTAAATTACTCATTGAAGGTTCAGAGATCTCAGTGCAGGAAAAAGAGTCAAAGTTGTATGATGAATTTGACACGTTTACGTCAGTGCATGGAGAGATGATTCACTCTTATTATATGAGGTTTTCACAGCTAATCAATGACATGCACATTATTAGAATGAGAATGAAACCCATTCAAATCAATACAAAGTTTATCAATCATCTTCAGCCTGAATGGAGCAAATTTGTAACAGATGTTAAATTAGTCAAGGACTTTCATAGCACAAACTTTGACCACTTGTATGCTCACTAAAGGCGACATAAAGCTTATGCAAATGAAGTACGTCAAATGAAGGAACGTTTTCCAAATCCTCTTGCATTGGTGGCTAATATATACAACCCTTCTCCATCGTACACTAATCAGACTCAGTATCATCAACAGCAGCCTTCGCCTATTGCTCAGCAGTATTACTCATCTCTCACACCACAACAGTTAAGGAACATTTCATTAATTGAGTAACAACCATATCAAGCATAAGTTTCAAATCAGTCAGCAGTGGTTCCACAACAATCCTACCAAGCACCGACTGTTTATCAATCACCACAAGCATCATATACACCAATGGATTCAGGACTTATTGCCCCATCATTTCTACCATCTGATGATCTAATTGCTAGTCTCAACAAGGCAATGGCTTTTATTAGCACGGCTTTTACTTCTCGTTACCCACCAACCAACAACCAGCTTAGCACCTCATCTAACCCAAGGAATCAGGCAACTATTCAAGATGGAAGAGTTAGAGTGCAAACAGTTCAAGGAAGATAGACTCAGGGGTATACATGGAATGGTGGAAGGAGTAATACCACAGCTACAAGGGTGAACAGATCTGGGGGAACAAACATAGCTAGTTAGGAAAAGGTCATTAGGTGCTACAGCTGTCAAGAAGATGGCCACATATAAAGGCAGTGTACTAAAAATAAAAGGCTAAGGAGTTCAACATGGTTTAAGAAGAAGGTGATGCTTGTGGAAGCTCTCGAATCCGGGGCAATCTTGGATGAAGAAAAGATGGCATTTTTGGCAGATAATGGAGACTCAGTTATCCTAGCCTAAGTGTCTCAGGAAATTCCTACTCCAACAGCTTTTCAGACTAACGACCTTGATGCATTTGATTCTGATTGTAATGAAGCTCCATCTGCAAGTGCTGTTCTGATGGGTAAGCTTTCCCATATGATTTAGACATTCTATCTGAGGTACCAAATCATGACACTTACCTTGATAACCAGATAACTGATCAAAGTGTGCAAGAGATCCAGTATTCTAAACAACCAGTTTTCAATGATGATACATATATTGACACATCAAATGATAGCAGTATGATTTCATATGATCAATATCTAGAAAAAAAACTAAAACTACGGTTGCTCAAGATACTTCTTCTATACAACAAGATGCGTTAATAATGTCTGTGATTGAAGAGATGACTAATCAAGTGGCTAATTGCAATATGGTGGATGAAGAAAATAAGATCATAAATGAGTCATTAAGTGCTGAGGCTTGAAAGATATAAAGAACAAATCAAACTCTTTAAAGAAAGGCAGAAAATTGATTTAAGTGACAGAGAAAATTTTATTGATAGTCAATTACGTAAGGTTATCGTTGACAAAAATGCAAAGGTTGCGGATTTTGAAAACCAAATTCACTCATTAAAACTACAACTAAATGCAACCGTTGAAAATCATAAGACTTTATCCAGAGCGGTTGATGTTTTGAAAATGGAATCTAAGGCAAAAGAGGATAAAAATATCGATGGGATCATGATTTAGAAAAGAAAAATAAGGCTTTAGATAATGTGGTTTATAAAATGGGTCAATCAACGCAAACTATGCATATGTTGACAAAACCTCAAGTTTTTTATAATGAATGTCATAAAACTGCACTCGGTTATTAAAATCCTTTATATCTGACTCAAGCTCAACGCAAAGTACATGCTTTATATTGTGGAAATACAATTGTTAAAACGCATGATACATTATTTGTCATTGACACTTAAGAAACATTAAAAAGGGCTGAAGAGAGTAGATTAAAGATGCTTGCTAAACAAAATGATCTGACTGCAAAAGAAGAGAAAGTTAATATTGCACCTATAGATTATGTTACATTGAATAAATTATCTGAACATTTTGTGAAGCATTTTGTGCCTTAAAAGCAACTATCTATAGAACATGCATTTTGGTTACCTATCTCACAACCCAATTCTAAAATACAGCCGGTTAAACCTAAACCAGTTGTGAAGGAAATTCCTTGTGAACTTCCTCCAATTAGTTTGGTAAAAGATAGTTTCAATAAAATGAGAAGTCATATCAATGATTTTCAAAATGTGGTAACTGTCCGTACCAAGGTAACTGGTCGAAATATAGGTTTTTGGGGATTTTAACATGTTCGAAAAGTGTTTGAAAAGATGTTAAACCTTTTATAAACACTTTAAAATAATATTTTCAAATGTTTAATAAAGGGCTTACAAAAGAAGTCACTGACATGAGAGACGTTTTTAATCAAATGGAAACCGAGATTGCCAAATGTTCTAAAGACAGAAAGACTTTTGAGAAAAAAGAGAAAGAATTGTTAATTGAGAATGATCGTTTATTGAAGCTCATTATATCTCAAGATCTTGTGCATATTGCTGTAAATACTCTTGCTACCCTTGCTGATTATAAAAAATGGAACAATGTTATGTAGATGAATATAACGAGACTCTTAAACTTAAGGCTGAGCTTTCAAAAAGAATGACATGGTTGAAAAGGCTATTTATGATGAACTTTCAAAACAATGTGCCAGAATTGAAAACATATATATTTCTCTTGAAGTTAAAGTGCAACAATACAAAGGAAGTTTTCAGAAAAATCAACCTCAAGACAAACAGGATGCTCTTGAATTTCCTGCATTTTTAGAAATAAATGAATTGAAAGCTCATTTAAAAGCAAAAGATAACTAAATCAACAAATTGAAAGACCACATTGCAACTTTAAAAGGCAAAAGTGTGTTTGAAGGTGATAAATCTGCTAATAATTCCAAAGTAATTGCCCCAGGAATGCACAAGCTAGACTTAGAACCTTTTTCTCCCATGTTGATTAGAAATAAGGAAGCTCATATAGACTATTTGAAATACACACATGAACATGCGAACTCTCTCTATGAAATTGTGGAACATGCTAGAGATTTAAGGCCTTTAAATAGTGACTTAGACTCTGCTTGTAAGTCTGCCACACGTGTTCAAGAATTGCTAGTTTATGTGAGAGATACATGTCCTAGTTCTACCAGACAACGTGAGAAGCTGATTGCAGTGACTCCAATAAACAGATTTAAAAAGGTTAGGTTTGCAGAACCTAGTACCTTATCAAGTTACACACATAAACAGATAGACTCTTGCAAAACTAAGGATTATAACAACCCTTTGTTTCCTTCTACAGGAGTAATCAGTTCTACTAGTGCTAGCGGATCAAAGCCTCAAGGCAATACAAAGAAAAATAGGATCTCGCGACCAACAAGTAGCAACAAGAAGAATAAAGTATACGATCACCTTTGGAGAGTTAAACCTAGTTTAAATAAAACGAATTGTGTTTCTGAACCTGTCTGTAATGAAAATGTTGCGCATTCTATTTTAAATGCGAATTCTGAGCTTATTTGTGCTACATGTAATGAATGTATGTTTGATTCAATTCATGATTTGTGTGTTCTTGATTATCTTAATGATGTGAATGTGCATGCTAAACCAAAATCTGTTAAGAGCAAAAAGAAGAAAATGTGGAAACCTACAGGGCAAGTTTACACTAATGTTGGATATAGTTGGAAACCAACAGGTTGGACCTTCACTATAGATGGAAATACTTTCCCTTTAACTATGATCACCTCCACTACAGTATTGCCTCCTAAGAAACCAATCTCTACAATATTAGTTAAGAAAATTGCACCCAGTAGTAATACTTCAGGGAAACTTAAAGATATCATCAATTTAGGTTCGAGTAATAAATCAAAGAATATAGCATCTAAGATTTGTAACAACTCGGAACCCAACAAAAATTGGGGATCCAATGTTTCTACTGCTCTATCTTTTTCTCGTGTCCATTTCAAGTCGTTCAAATCATCCTATGGTACCTGGAATCGGGTTGCTCCAAGCACATGACTTGGCAGCGCCCTCAGCTTATCAACTTTGTTAGCAAATTCATGGGTACTGTCAAATTCGAGAATGATCATGTTGCAGAAATTAAAGGATATAGGGATTATCAGATAGGAAATGTCATGATTTCTTGAGTTTATTATGTGGAGGGGTTAGGACATAACTTATTTTCAGTAGGTCAATTTTGTGATTCTGGTCTCGAGGTCGCTTTCTGAAAACACACTTGCTATGTTCCTGATTTGGAAGGTGTTGATTTGCTCAAAGGATCAAGGGGCTCAAATTTGTACACAATATCACTAGAAGAAATGATGCAATCCTCTCCCATTTGTCTCTTGTCTAAAGCCACTAAAACTAAGTCTTGGTTATGGAATCGAAGGCTGTCTCATCTAAACTTTGGTTATATCAATGAAATTTCCAAACAAGGTCTTGTCAGAGGGCTTCCCAAATTAAAGTTTCAGAAAGATCACTTGTTTTCTGCCTGCGCTTTAGGAAAAAGAAAGAAACACACCCACAAACCCAAGTTTGATGACTCCATCCAAGAGAAGTTATATTTGTTGCACATGGATATGTGTGGTCCAATGAGAATTAAAAGTGTCAATGGGGAAAAGTATATTTTGGTTATTATTGATGACTATTTACGGTTCACGTGGGTAAAATTCTTACGATCAAAAGATGAAACTCAAGAGATTGTGATTAAACTTCTAATGAAAATTCAAGTTTGTCTAAATGCAACAGTCTGTAACATACGAATAGATAATGGAACAGAGTTTATGGATCAGACTCTACAAGCCTACTATGATGATGTCGGGATCTCACACCAAACCTCAGTTGCACGTACTCCACAACCGAACGGCATTGTTGAAAGACAGAACTGTAATTTAGTGGAAGTTTCATGTACAATGTTGATATTCTCTAAGGCTCCATTGTTTCTATAGGCAGAGGCAGTCGCGACAGCTTGCTTTACCTAAAACCGTTCTCTAATTCAAAGACGTCACAACAAAACACCATATGAACTCATACATGACAGAAAACCTTACTTAACATATTTTCACGTCTTTGGTGCGTTATGTTATCCAACCAATGACGGTGAAGATCAGGATAATCTGAAACCCAAAGCTGATATTGGAATTTTGGTTGGCTACACACCTACAAAGAAGGCTTACCGAATTTATAACAGACGGACCCGCATGATCATGGAAACTATCCATGTTGAGTTTGATGAGCTGACAGCAATGACTTCTGAACAATTCGGTTCAGGACCTGAGCTTCAACTTATGACTCCTGAAATAATCAGTTCAGGACTCGTGCAGAATCCTCCTTCTCCAATACCTTATGTTCCACCAACTAAGAATGATTGGGATTTGTTGTTCCAACCAATGTTCGATGAGTACTTCAATCCCCCACCCAATGTTGTTTTTCCAGTTCTTGCAGGTGCTGCTCCAAGACCTGCTGATCCAATCAGTTCACCTTCATCAACTTCCATTGATCAAAATGCACCATCTACTGGTACTTCATCAACAATTCATGAAACACAGTCTCTATTTATTTATGAAGGTGTTGAAGAACAGTTACAACAAGCACCGTTTGATGATGATCCATTTCTTGATATTCTCGCTTCAGAACCAATTCTAAAGAATCATTGTCAATTGTGCAACCAAATAACCTACCTTTTGATCATATCAGCAAATGGATGAAGAATCATCCTTTAGAAAATGTGATCGGCAATCCTTCTCAACCAGTCTCAACATGAAAACAGCTACAAATCGATGCCATGTGGTGTTTTGTTGATGCCTTCCTTACTTTAGTTGAACCCAAGAACTTTAAAGAAGCATTGTTGGAATGTTCATGGATCGATGCGATGTAAGAAGAAATTCATGAGTTTGAATGACTGGATGTTTGGGAGCTTGTACCTTGTCTATATTTAGTTATGATAATTAAACTGAAGTGGATCTTCAAAGTCAAACTAGACAAATTTGGAGGGGTACTAAAAAACAAGGCAAGGCTCGTAGATGAGGGATATCGTCAAGAAGAGGGAATCGATTTTGAAGAGTCTTTTGCACCTGTTGCTCGCATATAAGCTATCAGAATCTTCGTTGCAAATGCCGCCAATAAGAACATGACTATCTACCAGATGGATGTCAAAACAATATTCTTAAATGGCGAGCTACATGAAGAAGTTTATGTTAGTCAACCGGAGGGCTTCGTAGATCAAGACAATCCTACCCACGTGTACAAGCTGAAGAAAGTTCTATATGGTCTAAAGCAGGCTCCACGTGCGTGGTATGACATGTTGTCAAGCTTTCTACTACTCCTAAAGTTCTCTAAATATGTCGTCGACCCCACATTATTCACAAGGAAAGAAGGCAAAGACATACTCATGATACAAATTTATGTCGATGATATAATCTTTACATCTACTGATCCTAGTCTATGTGATATATTTTCTTATATAATAAGTTCTGAATTTAAGATGTCGATGATGGGCAAAATGTCATTTTTCTTGGACTTAAAATTTCTCAAAGTCCCAGAGGCATCTTTATAAACCAAACAAAATATGCTAATGAAATTCTTAAGAAATATGGTATAGATTCTAGTTACTCGGTTGACACCCCTATGGTGGATAGAACCAAACTGGATAAAGATCTATAGGGGAAAATAGTTAATCCTACAGATTACCGTGGAATGATCGGCTCTTTATGTATCTTACGTCCAATAGACCTGATCTTGCATTTGCAGTATGCATGTGTGCTCGGTATCAGGCAAGTCTTACCGAAAAGCACCTCCATGAAGTAAAACGGATCTTTCAATACTTACGAGGCACCACTAATATGAGCATTTATACTCGAAAGATACCAGTATTTCTCTAACAGCCTTTGCAGATGCGGATCATGTCGGGTGTCAAGACACTCGAAGAAGTACTTCTGGCAGTGCCTATTTTTAAGGAGACAGACTTGTTAGTTGGTCCTCAAAGAAGCAGAAAAGCATTGTTATCTCTAGTACAGAGGCATAACACATTGACTTATTTGGATGTTGTGCTCAAATCCTATGGATGTGATCACAACTAACAGATTATGCATTTAAATTCAATTAAATCCCTATGTACTGTGATAACAAAAGTGCTATTGCTCTTTTTTGTAACAACGTCCAACATTCAAGATCAAAGCATATTGATGTTCGATATCACTTTATCAAAGAACAAGTCGAAAATGGTATGGTTGAGCTTTACTTAGTCTGGACCGAGTATCAGTTGGCAGACATCTTCACCAAAGCGTTGCCAAGGGAAAGATTCGAATTCCTAACCAACAAGCTTGGGATAAGAATTATGTCTCCCTAAACACTTAAAAGTCTGGCAGAAGAGAATGAAGAGTGATGGTGGCCCCTCTTCGTGTATCCTATGTACATATATAAAAATATAAAACTCAAAAAGATTTTTCATTTTTAGAATAGATTTTATAAAAAAGGAAATAGAAAAATATAAAACCTAAGAAAAGAAAATAAAAAATTATAAAATCAAATGATCCAAAAATCCAAAAATATGTTTTCATGATATGTCTTTTGGAATCGATAATATTTACGGCTTTAGAAATGTTATTTAATAATAACACGGAGCTGCAAATAAAGTTCGAGCAGAAGTTCTAACTGTTTTCAAAACATGTCATTGGCTTGCAGTTATTTCAGACTGCAACCCGGTTTTCATCTTATAGGTAAGTATATCACCAAAAAGATAACTTGAACTCTTAACGGGAATTCATTTTCTCGGGCATGATCTATTTTATGGTTATGCAAAGGCTTGTGTATACTTTTCTAGACATCCCGGGCTTTTAGAAAATAAGTGTACGTGTCAGTGCATTTATTTTTCAAAATAAGAGAAATCTTATATTGTTGGTGTTGTACTTAAAAACAAATCAGTCATCTCAGTTTCTTCTTAGAAAAAGATCTTAAAAGAATTTTTTATCACTCAAACAATGTCTACATCTCTTTAAATTGAAAACAGGACATTATTTGAGGGGGAGAAATGTGCTAATAATTCTTTTACAATGAGGTTTCAAATAAAACAAGGATTGAACAAAAAAAGGTTTTGACAATAACGGATCATTAATTAAAGGAGAGTTAATGTAATTTTAACTCAAATGGGCCTTATATGTTATTTATGTCAACCTTTAGGGATTAATATGCAAAACTAGAAAATCATGCTTTAAGTTAGCAACTATAGGGACTAAAGTTGTCATTTTCCTAAGCCACTTATGCATTAGTAAAGTATTATAGTGAAATGAAAGGAACCATTTTTGCTAATTGGGTAAACCCCAAATCTATTAACCTACTAGGACAAAATGTGCAGGTACACATTTCTCACAATCACAAAACTTAAAGCTTATATCCTCTCGTCACATTTCGCACAATTCATACTCGAGATCAAAATCTGTTATCAAGCATCAAGATACACTAAATACATGATTCTTAACTCTTGATCATCACTCTCTCAAAAAGAATCTGATTCAACATTATTTTTTAACTTGAAAAACCTAATTTTCTACTTTAGGATTCATAAAATTAAAAGTGTGTTAAAGTCCAGTTAATATGGGGGTTTTATTCAATAGGGTATCGTAATCTCTCGCATATAACAGTTTTGTGTAACTCTAACTTGTTTATGAGTTATAGTGTGCGAAAATTATGCGAAACATGTATAAGTGTTTGAATGTTTGTGGGGTTATGATTAAATGCTTGGTATGAGTATCCTTGTGCCTATGAAAGTTGCATTAATCCACCCGGAATCCCTTGTATTGATTATTGATGTTCTTGTTTGCAAAATATGCAAGGTATCGTATTTCAATGAATGTGGTTGTGCTTAAGAAGTTTGTTAGTGTTGCTATATCATTTAGTCATGCTTGTGATGAGCCTTGGATGCCTTTTTGTTTAAATGATGAGTAGAATCCTTATTCTCATGCTCAAAATTAAGCTATTAGGCTCTAATATTGTTGATTACTTGATAAAATTGCTAATGCTATGATTCTTGAAGTGATAGTTGATGTTTGTGAATAAGGATTGAATACTAAAAGTGGATAAAATTTATGTTTGTTTAACATGAATCCTGCAAAATATGTCTTGATTTCACTTTGTGAAATATGTCATAGGTTAGACTATGAAATATGTTCAGGATTGAGATTGCGAAATATGTCATAATTCTAAACTGTGAAATGTGTTCAGGTCTTTATTCTACGAAATATGTCTAATGAATATGTGTGCGAAATATATCTAATTTTGGTATAGTCTGGAAAGATGACAGGATATTCATTCTGCGAAATATGTCATTTTCAGGAAAGTGAAATATGTCAAAAAAATTCAGGAATCCTGCAAAATATGAAATATATCCTTATACTGCGAAATATGACATATTTTGCCTTATTCGGTGAAATATGACATGTTTCCAGGTTGAGTTAAATTGACTTGTTTGACTTTTGATCATATGATTAACAGCTTGACCTAGGTTGATTTTGACTTGTTAGTTGACTTTTCTAGATTGACTTTGACTTTTGACCATAGTTAAAATTTTCAACTAATGTGTTTAAACGGACTTAATTGCATGAAACCTAAACATAAATTTTATCTAATTCAATCCCATCAACAAGAATAATCCATATAATCAGTGTTATATATCTGTTGTGTATATAAACTGTATTGGATAACTCTTAAGTAGAATCATGAATCAAGAACAAATTCAACAAGCCGCTTGTGATGAAGCATTGGTTCCCACTGCTGACAGAGTCAAGATCAGCACAACAAACATGAGGATTGATCCAACACTGACTCAAAAGGAAGAAACTTATCAAGTTATTTTGGATATCATCAAGACTTCACCATGCTACAATGCCTTTCTCATTACTGCTAATCTACCTGAAATCTACATGCATCAATTCTGTTTAACAGTCAAAAAGGTCAAGAAATCATCCTTCTATCAGTTTGACCTTGTTGACAAGAAGTGTCAAGTTGATGTTGAGTTATTTCACAAGATTCTTCGTATTTTCCCAAGAGTTCTAGATGAAGAATTCATTGAACCTCCATCTGAGGAGTCACTACTCACCTTCGTCATTGAACTGGGATACAAGGGTTAACTGAACCAGCTCTCAAGCATGTTTGTTATTCACATGCATCAACCATGGAGAACCCTAGCAACAATCATGAACAAGTGCCTATCTGGGAAAACGTCCAGCAATGACAGACTCCGACAATCAAGAGTTGGAATCTTGTGGGGTATGTTCCACAAGAAGAATGTCGACTTTGCCGAGCTGATCTGGGAAGACTTTCAATGCCAAATTGACTACAGACAGTTAAAACTCAGAAGATGTGAAATCATGCCTTACCTCAGATTCACCAAAATTATCATAAACTACTTCCTCTCATAACACAAATCCATTCCTAAGAGACAGGGTTCATATGTCAACACAATTAAGGATGATGGTGTATTGGGAAGATTGAATTTTGTCAGCAAAGGCGAAGATTATCAAGTATATGGGCTAGCTATTTCAGATACGAAGTTGACTAACGAGATCATACGATCAGCAGCTTATCAGACCTTTATTGGCTTATCCACTGGCTTGATACCTTCAAAGAAAAGTAGAGGTAAAGGATCAAAAGGAAAGAAGGCAACAATCACTCCTAAGAAGAAAAGCTCAATCACTGCTAATGACAACCTTATTCCTGAACCTGATGTTGCTTTTGAATTAGGAAAGTCAATCAGCAAAACTGAAGCGGAAATTGCTGAAGAAGCAAGGAGAGTTCATGAAACTCATGAACGTCTTGTAACTAAAAAGCCAACAAGTGTTAAAGAATCTGATGAATCTGATGGTGAACCTGCTAATAGGCCAACTGGTGTTTTCTTTAGAGATACTTCAAATGCCTCAAAGAAAAAATCACTAGATCAGTCTCAGAAACTTAAAGGCATTCAAGTCATGTTTGAAGAAGAACAATTAGCTGCTGAAACAAAGAAAGCAATCAAGTAAAGGAGCTGGTATTACACCAGAGGTTCCCGATGAGCCAAAGAGCAGTTCTGTAGCTAACGTTGTTGCTGAGATTGATTGGGGGTCTGAAGAAGGTAGTGCTTAGTCTGATGATGAACATGTAAATCAAGGAGAAATTAAATAGCTCTCCACTGATTATGAAGAAAAGGTCAAAGATGATGATGAAGATGACATGGATGAAGATGATGATGATAGGAGTATTGATATAGAATAAACTGATAATGATGATGAAAGAAATGATTTAGACAATGATAATCAAGTGATGGATGATGCAGAAAAGAATAATGCAGAGAGAGCAGAAGAGGAAAGAGACGGTGATAAGGAGGTAACAAGAGATGAACAGACTGTGGATGATCAAGCTGAGGATAATCAAGTAGGGCTCTTATCAAGGTGACACACAAAGAGAAGCCTGGATTTCTACTGTCAACCTCATGCTAGTCTTTATCTTCCAACTATGGTAATCAATTCTTTAATAATTCCTCGAACAATTCTCTTATTGGAACCATTCAAGAGAATTCAGATACAGAAATTAACTCTTTGTTGGATATTTAAATCCAGCAAGAAATTCCTACTGTTCTATCTGCTCCATTACTTGATGTTTTGGTATCTGTAATTCCTGAACAACCTACACCACCAACTCTAACACCACTTGCATCACCACTTCCAACACCATCAATCACAAGTGAAGCTCCACCTATAAGAACCACAATACCTAATCCACTTCTAGCAGTTATTCAAAGATTGGATGATCTTGAAATAAAATTTGATGCTTGGACCAAGGTTGGTCATTCTGAGGCTGTTGAAGCATCAGTATAAGCTAATGTTATCAATGATAAGTGTAAAATACACATATCTGTTTATACCAAAAATGACCCTAAATGACCCAAAACAGACTTAAAATGGCAAAAATATACTTGTTTTTGTGTTTTGTGTGTGCAGGTACGGATAAGAAAAAAATCCAAGAAAACCGTCAAAAAACAGGCAAACACGGACACGGGAATCAGAAGAGCACAAAAGAAGCCAAGGATTCAAAGCCGAAGTCAAGAAAAGTCAACTATGGTCAAGCTTCAGTCAAAGAAAGTCAAACCTTGGTCAACAGAAGTCAACCACTAGAAGACAAAAATCCCAATGTTTCCATTTAAGTCCCCCAAGTTCCAAAAGTTACACAAATAGTCCCTAAGGCCTAATGGGCCCTTAATTACCCTTTAAACCTCACCCGGATCCAAAGCCCATACCCGGCCCAAAAACCTTAATCCACATTACCTTTTATAACTAAGTCCAGGGGCCAATTCTGCCAT
>BQNB010105180.1:0-23661 GCA_026074375.1 Tanacetum coccineum
GGTTGGGGTGTAGATTCTTCTTCTTCATCATTACCATCGAAATTGATAGGAGTTTCAGAATCATTTTGAAGATCATTTGGGTTCATTGGTGGGTCATAGGTTTTTCCACTTCTTGTGAATACAGCATTTACATGCTCATTTTGAGCTTGAGGCAGTTGGTATGGTTTATATGAGCTACCTTTTGGGTTTGGTTGAGTGTTACTTGGAAGAGATCCAGAAGGTCGAGCAGATTGCTTGTTGGCAAATCTGTCGAATTTTGCTTCGAGATTTTAGATCGAGGCTTGATGATTTTTGGTAATTTCTTCGAGTTGGATTTTGAAGTCCATAAATGTTTCTTTGACAAAAGCGTTTGTCGATTATTGAGCTTTCATGAAATTGCTTAATTGTCTTTGAATGTCATATTGTTTGTCATCGGAGTTTGATCGATAGTTGTCTCGATTGTGATCATTCCTTCCGCTAGAACGCCAATTATTGCGATCCGAGTCACGGTTGTAGTAATCATTGTTAAAACATGTACGAAGGAAAGTCTGCATGAACTTTGCTTCTTCTTCGCGAGACATGGGTGTGTCATCATCGTTATGATCGAGGTTTGGTTATTTTGAACAAGATTCGAGTTCTTTGTACTGAGCGTCCATTTTCATGGTCATGGCATCCATTCGGGCCATAATTTTGTCAGTATCAGAATTACTGGTGCCTTCATCAGCGAAAGTGACAGTTTTCTTGAGAGATGATTTAGTTTTTTGGTTCTTAGCACAATCGAGCTTGAGTAAGACTTTATTTTCGAGAAGTTGATATGCTTGGTTTGGTGTTTTATAAAGGAAAATACCATCAGCTGTGGCATTTAGAGCTTCTTGAGTTATTTTTCTAAGACTGTGATAAAAGATTTTGAGGATATTGCCTTTAGATAGATTATGACCAAGGCAATTTCTAAGCATTTCCTTCATACGGAGCCAAGCATCGGTGAGAGTTTCATTTTCATGTTGGGAGAAGGCTCGGATTTCTCCGAGGAGTCGATCGAATAAGGATGGGGGGAAAGAATATGCTAATAAAAGCGGTTTGAAGTTCATCCCAGTTTTTAATGGTTCCTTCGTTGAGTTCATCCAACCAAGTTTTTGCTTCACTCTTGAGTGATAGGGGAAACATCATTAGACGGACGGCTTCATTTTTGGTGTCTCTGTATTTAAACATATTACATATTCCAAGGAATTCATGAACGTGTTTGTGTGGATCAGTTTTAATTCTGCCATCAAATTGGTTTTCTTTGACAAGAGTCAAGTGTTGGGTAATATATTGTAAAAGACTTAACACTGGTAGTATAACAGTTAAGTCTGGTAGTATTAGTTAGTTCTGTCAAGTACTATGTTAAGTCTGGCAGTACTAAAGTTAGTAAGTTAAGTCTGGCAGTACTATAGTTAGTACTGGTCGTGTTTAGTTAAGTCTGTTTATGTAACAGAATAGTGATAATAGTTATCTTAGAGATATCTTAGGAGATATCTTAGGAAAGGATATGCATTATCCTTTCACACGTTTGTAAAGCCCATTAGGGTTTCCTTGGTGTATAAAAGGAACCCTACGACATAGTGTTTTAGGTATCCAAACCTAATAGAAATCAATAGCAATATACGAAGTTAGTTTTACAATTGTTCTTCTTAGTACTTGTGTTAAGATTCTGCATTAGCACATAGTATTCATAGTCATTGTCTCTCTTATAGTTGATTTGGATTTATTCAAGTTAGCTATTGGCTTACAAAAGGCTAATCAGATCCAAGACTTTAGACCTACAAGTGGTATCAGAGCCACTAGAGGGACTCTGAATAAGAAGAATCACAAGAACACAAACAATCACTTTCAGATCTAGAAAAATGTCTCAACCTGCTAATGATGATTACTCTCAACATCTTAGTGATGATGAAGCATCATACCATGAAGATGCATCAGACAATGGTACTGCAACCAATAAACCAAAACAACAACAACAACAACTCACTCCTACAACAACCACTATTTCAAATATCAAACTCCTAATTCTGAAGAAGGAGGAGTATGATATATGGGCTATGGAGATGGAGCATTACCTTGAATATATTGATAATGATGTTTGGAAGGTAATTCAGAATGGAAATTCAAAGAAGAGAATCTCAACTGGAAAAGATGGTGTTGTTAGAATACTTCCACCAGTATCTGCTGCAGAAATTCATGCTGTTGAAAAGGAAAGGAAGGCTAGAACCATCTTACTTATGGCCATTCCCAAGGAACATCTGAGAAGATTTCATGGAATGGACGATGCAAAAGAAATTTGGGAAGCCATAAGGACTAGGTTTGGTGGTAATGCAAATTCAAAGAAGATGCAGAAAGCTGTTTTAAAACAACAGTTTGAAGCATTTACTATATCAAGTTCAGAAGGGTTAGAAAAGGGATATGACAGGTTCCAACAACTTCTCTCACAGTTGGAAGCCCATGGTGCTAAAGTATCAACTGAGGATGCAAATCACAAGTTTCTCAGATCTTTGCCCTTAGCTTAATCAAATCTAGCAATGACAATGAGAACCAAACTAGATGTTGACACTTTGTCCATTGATGACTTGTATAATAACCTTAGGGTTTTTGAGCAAGAACTCACAAGTACCTCAAAATCATCTGCAAGTGCTCAAAACATTGCTTTTGTTTCACACAGCAAGAGCAGCACTAACAAGGTTAAGTCTGGTCATACTGGTGCCTACAGTACTTATACTCCTACTTCTTCAAACAATATTCAAGAAAGAGAAGTTCCTGCTGGTTTTGCTGATGAAGTTATTTATTTACTCTTTGGCAAACAATCTAAAGATTTGGACTTGCTTCATAAAGACCTGAACAGATTGATGATATAGACATTGAAGAGATGGACATAAACTGGTAGATAGCAATGATTGCTATTCGAATGAAGAAGTTTTATAAGAAGACTGGAAGAAGTGTCAGGATTGATGGAAACAAACCTGTTGGTTTTGAACAAAAGAAGCTTGAATGTTTCAAATGTCACAACACTGGTCATTTTGCTAGAGAATGCCCATCCAAGGGGACAAATAATGGAAAGAAAAGAGACTCTTTTTATCAAGATCAAGGAGCTGGAAAGAAAGAGCAGAATCAAAACTGTTTACTGACTATGGATGATGGCATTGTCAATTGGGGAGAACATACAGTAGAGGAAGAAGAGATAAATCATACACTCATGGCAATCAGCTCAAGTACTGAGGTATCATTATGTTCTAAAACTTGCATTGATTCATACAATAAGCTTAAAACACTGTGTGATGAACAAATGAATTAGGTAGGTTAACAAGAAGCAAAAATACTTGCCTATGCTCTAGTTGTTAAGAAATTAAAAGCTCAAATTGTTACTTTTCAAAAGCAGCAATTATCTCTAAATGAACAGCTTACATTTCAAGCAAATAAAATATATGCAAAAGATGAAAAGCTTAAAAGATATAGGAGAATAGGAATGAAAGCTGTATAAGAAAAGGAACAATTGAAGAAAACAGTAGATTCATGAAAAAATTCTTCTAAAAACCTTTGTAAATTAGTTGATTCAGGTATGACTTCAAATAGTAAGGTTGGCTTAGGATATGAAATACAATCAAACAAAGAGGTTTTAAGCTATGAGGAAGAAATGAATCGTACTGTGTTTAAATGTACACAAGAAGATTTTCTTAACAAACCTTTATACAGTAGATTTTCAAAGACTGATAATTTCAAAGGAGTTCCACATCCATTAACTGGAGACTATACTCCTAAACCACAAGAGGAAATTAATGATTCTTTGTATGTTTATGGTAAAAAGGGACTTCAAAATCCTAAAATTAGTAACTCAGATGACAACTCCACTGAGCATTCTACCTGTCAATCAAATGACAGTGAAGGATCTTTTGGAAATCCCTTTGAGCACTCTTCTGAGTCTGAATCAGAAAGTATAAGCGTACCTAATGAGATGTCTGCGTCTAAGTCAGTTATCACTAATGAAAAAGTTGTGTCTGAATCAAAAGAAGTTGAACCTAGTTGTGCAACACACGTAAAAACTCCTAGGCAACAAATGAAAAATCAAGGGACATCTGAAGTTAAAGGAAAGAATTGGAATAAAATGATGGAAAGAGAACTAGGAGAAGGTTACTCTTTCATCAAGAAAAAGTGTTTTGTTTGTGCTAGCCTAATCTTTGATCAAAGATTGTGACTATTATGAAAAGAAAATGGCAAGAGAGGCTGAGTTTAAGAAACAAAGGGTTTTTAATACTGGTAATGGGGTGGCAAAACCAGTATGGAACAATGCACACAGGGTTAATCATGCTAATCACTTTGTACCTAGACCAGTACAACTTAATGCTGTTAGGCAAAATGTTAATTCTGTTAGGCCTAATGTTAATACTGGTAGGGTAAATGTTAATTCTGTTAGGCATAATGTTAATTCTGTCAGGACTAATGTTAATACTGGTAGATCTAAACAACCAGTACCTACCTGTAACTCAAACAGTTTTAGTCCTGTAAGACCCCAGGTGAATAAGTTTAATCAAAGAAGTCATTTTTCAAAATCACATTCACTTGTGAGAAGACCCATTGTTAGAAATACATCAAGAATGACTTATTCTCACGCTGTAAAGGGAAATTGGGGCACTGCTGTTAAAACCTCAGCAGGTTATAATTGGAGGAGACCAAGACCAAACTCCAATTATAATAGTGGATCCAATTTTGTTAGAACTGTAAATGTTAAAGGACCATAAAGCAGACCCAAGCCTGAAAAGGCTAGGGTCCCTAAGAGAAACTAATTTCTCTTTTACATGTGCAGGATCAACCACTCAAGAACATGAAGGACATAGTTATATTTGATAGTGGTAGGCTCAGGGCACATGACTGGTAACAAGGATCACCTGGATGATTTTGAAGAATACAAAGGGGGATCTATTACCTTTGGAGGTAGCAAAGGCTACATAACTGGTAAAGGCAGGATAAGAGTTGGTAATTTAGATTTTGATAGTGTGTCTTTTGTAAAAGAACTTGGCCATTTTAATCTTTTCTCAATATCACAAATATGTGATAAGAAGCACAAGGTTTTTTTTACTGAGACTGAATGTCTTGTTGTATCTCTTGACTTTAAGATGCCTGATGAAAATCAGATACTTCTTAAGGTCCCTAGGCAAAACAATATGTACAGTTTTGATATGAAGACACCTGGTCTCACAAAAGATTATGCTTGTTTGATTGCAAAAGCCACATCTGATGAATCTAAATTGTGGCACAGGAGGTTAGGTCATATAAATTTTAAACACTTAAACAAACTTGTGAAGGGAAACCTTGTAAGAGGTCTACCTTCCAAGGTTTTTAGGAAATGAGCCATACATGTGTTCCTGCCAAAAGGTAGCAACACAAAGGCGCTCCTGTAAGGCAAAGATAAAAAGAACCATTACTGTATCATTATCACACCTTTGCATAATGGATCTTTTGGACCTACTTCTGTAAAAAGCATATATCATGCGAGTTTATTGCCTTGTTATTACGTAGTGATTGTACAAGATTTAGTTGGGTATATCTTTTTTTGGCTGCTAAGGATGAAACTAGTGGCATCCTTAAGAACTTCATTAGACAAATTGAAAACCAGCTTAATCACAGGGTTAAAATCATTAGATCAGATAATGGCACTGAATTTAAGAATAGAGATATGCTTGAATTTTGTGGAAACAAGGGAATAAAACAAGAGTATAGCAATGCTAGAACTCTATAGCAGAATGGAGTTGCTGAAAGAATGAACATGACTCTAATTGAGGCAGCTAGGACTATGCTAGCAGACTCACTCTTACCAACTACTTTTTGGCAGAAAGCAGTTATTAACTGTTGCTTGCTATATTCTTTAATTAGGGCGTAGGGGTTACAAAAACTTAAAACAAAAACTCCTTATGAGCTTTTGTTTGGTCACAAACCAATTATTAGCTATATAAGACCTTTTGGGTGCCATGTTACCATTTTAGATACTCTAAGTGTGCTTGGCAAGTTTGATGGAAAGGTGATGAGAAGTTTTCTTAGTTGTTACTCCACTAAATAGAAAAGCCTTTAGGGTATATAATTTAGTAACCAAAAAGGTAGAAGTAAATCTGCATGTAAAATTTCTTGAAGAAAAACCTAATGTGAAAGGAGTAGGTTATAGATGGATGTTTGATATTGATTATCTCACTAATTCTATGAATTATATTCCTGTGTCTTTTGACAATCAATCTAACCCACATGCAGGTACTTCAGAGGTAAGTAACAATGTAGTTACTCTACAAACTCCTAATGCAAATGCTTCTGAGGAAGCATATGAGGATGATGAGCTTATTGTTGTACCTACAGCAATCAAGCATTCTGCAGCAAAAGTTAGACCAAGGAAGTCTTCTACTAATTCAAAGGAAGAGAAGTTTTTAACAGAACTTCAAAACCTTCAAACACAAGAGAAGGAAGCTTTTTCTACTGGCATTTCAGAACATACTCTTGAAATTCTAGCTTTTAGAAGAGACTTGGATCAACTTGCTCAAAAGCATTTAAGGGAAGTAACTACTAACAAAGCTACCAGTACTAACTTAGTTAATTTTGGTAGTGAACCAACTAATACTCAACCTGCTGATCAAGATGATTCAGATATGCCAGAGCTCACAATCTTTCACAAGCCTCAGAAAGGGATTTTTGATGAGGCTTCTTATGATGACGAGGGTATGGTCCATGATTTCAACAACTTACCAACAGAAGTAGCTGTTAGTCCCATTCCTACTCTTAGGATACACAACATTCACCCACAAAGTCAAATACTGGGTGATCCTAAGTCATCTGTGCAAACTAGAAGCAGAGTGCAGCAACATTCAGGAGCACATGCACTTGTAAGTTATGTTCAAAAGCAGCAAAGGAACAATCACAAAGATCAACAGCATTGTTTGTTTGCCTGCTTCTTATCTCAGGAGGAACCTAAAAAGATTTCTGAAGCTCTAAAAGATGACAGTTGGGTTGAAGCTATGCAAGAGGAGTTGTTACAGTTTAGGCTGCAACAGGTATGGATTCTAGTAGATCTACCTCATGGAGCAAAGGTGATTGGAACAAAATGGGTATACAGAAACAAAAGGGATGAAAGAGGAGTAGTTGTCAGAAATAAGGCAAGACTAGTGGCCCAAGGTCACAGACAGGAAGAGGGTATTGACTATGATGAGGTTTTTGCTCCTGTGGCAAGAATAGAAGCTATCAGGTTATTTTTAGCCTTTGCCTCATTTATGGGGTTCATAGTATACCAAATGGATGTAAAAAGTGCATTTTTGTATGGCACTATAGATGAAGAGGTGTATGTTTCTCAACCTCCTGGTTTTGTTGATCCTGATCATCCTAAGAAGGTTTATAAGGTTGTCAAAGCTTTATATGGATTACATCAAGCTCCTAGAGCTTGGTATGCTACTCTATCAACATTTCTAGAGAAGCATGGATACAGAAGGGGTACTATTGACAAGACTTTGTTTATTAAGAAGGACAAGAAGGATATCATGCTGGTTCAAGTGTATGTAGATGATATCATTTTTGGCTCTACTAGAAAGTCTTGGTGTGATGAATTTGAGGCATTGATGAAAGGCAGATTTC
Organism: Tanacetum coccineum; assembly: GCA_026074375.1. NCBI lineage: Eukaryota > Viridiplantae > Streptophyta > Magnoliopsida > Asterales > Asteraceae > Tanacetum > Tanacetum coccineum. Next base: position 7,612 of record BQNB010105180.1, read on the forward strand.
AAATGAGTTCTATGGGTGAACTCATATTCTTCCTTGGATTGCAAGTCAAGCAAAAGATAGATGGAATTTTTATTTCTCAAGACAAGTATGTTGCAGACATGTTGAAAAAGTTTGACCTTGCACGTGTGAAAACTGCAATAACCCCAATGGAGACCAAGATGGCATTGACAAAAGATGAGGAAGCTGATGAAGTGGATGTACACTTATACAGATCCATGATAGGTTCTCTCATGTATTTAACTGCCTCTAGGTCTGATATAATGTTTGCAGTATGTGCTTGTTCTCGTTTTCAGGTTACTCCCAAGACTTTACACCTTAATAGTGTGAAGAGAATCTTTAAGTACCTTAAGGGCAAACCCAATTTGGGCTTATGGTATCCTAGAGAATCATCTTTTGACCTGGAAGCTTTCTCAGACAGTGACTATGCTGGGGCAAATCTTGACAGAAAATCCATAACTGGTGGTTGTCAATTTCTTGGTAGCAGATTAATTTCATGGCAATGCAAGAAACAAACCATAGTGGCTACCTCTACAACAGAAGCTGGATATGTAGCTGCTGCAAGTTGTTGTGGTCAAGTATTGTGGATTCAGAATCAAATGTTGGACTATGGTTTCAATTTCATGAATACCAAAATCCACATTGATAATGAAAGCACCATCTGCATTATGAAGAATCCTGTGTATCACTCCAAGACAAATGCAATAGAGATCAGACACCACTTTATAAGAGATTCTTTGAGAAGAAGACTCATTTAGGGTTTGAGAAAATTCACACAGACTTCAATGTTAGCTGCATTTTGACCAAAGCTTTTGATGGACCGAGGTTCAATTTCTTTAGTGGGTTAATATCGGTATGTATAAATCCCTACTATATGTAAGGAAGGATTAAATGTATAAGTTTGAATCTAGTCCATACTAGTTAGTAGAATTAATTAAGGTAGGTTATCTACTTTTAGTAGGTATTCACATATTATAGATCTAGTTAACATAGTGTTTTTGGAATAGTTATTGTAGTATATTTTTGTGTGTGGCTTAACGATTTTCAGGTTATACTGATTGCATTGGAGCATGGATTAGAGTTGAACTGAAGTTGTGAAAAAGTTAATTCTGGTATTGTTAATCTTAATTCTGGTAGTTTACTAGTTAATCCTGGTAAGCTTATTGTTAGTTCTGACAATAAAATGTTAATACTGGTTGACCAGATTTAAGTCTGGTAGGCCAATATTAATACTGGTAACTAGTCATTAGTATTGTTTGGTCTCACCACATTGACTTTTCTCTAAATATGACCGTTATAGCAAATTGCGAGGATATTTAAGCGGATAATGATACAAATTGGATATTTAGTGTTTTATCTCACCTAAAATAGTTTTCTTCATTAAAAAGAGCCTATTTTCTCGGAGGGACAATTGAAATTCATTATTTTTTCACATATAAAGTCAATTAGCAGCTACAATCAGTACTAAGTTACCAAATCGAGTCCTACCCAGTTGATAATCACCAACAATCACAACCTTTTTACTACAATTTCAACGAATGGCTCCATGAAATACTGCAACAAGCATAACCAAGTAGGCTTCTTAAAGAAAACCTTCAAAAGTGCAGAGTTGCAGAGATATAAGATTTCTTACAAGTCTCCGCATATCAGGTATGAGACCTTGACTCACAATCCTACTGTCCATGATACCCTATCATATAGTTTTGGCAGACTGCAACTGCCTTATCACCTTGTTGATGTAGACTCTAGAACTAACCGCAACCATAGATACTCTTGAGTATACAATCACTGAGGCATCTGTTCGAAGTAAGCTTCAATTAGCAGATGCTTCAAGGATTTCCATGTTGCCAAATACTAAAGATTTTGAGGGGATGGGTAATATGGGGTATCCAGTGATGAACTTTTTTACATTTGGAAAAGTCATTTTACACCCAAAGAATTATTAAGTCCCATCCTATTTTACATTGTAGAGTCCTTAAAAGTGGTGTATGGATCTTTTGTTACGACTTGCTTTGATTTGTCTTTCTACTGGTTAGGATTTATAACTTTTCAAAAATTAAATCATTGATGCATGGTGGAAAACTTGAAAAGTAAAAAACTAAGTTTTTTTGATGTACCCACGAATTCTTCTACAAATGATGTTTGGAAATACAAACTGAGAATAAAACATCCTAATTGGCTATTGTCATTGACCAAAAGATTTTGGGAACAATGAAAAAAGGGGTTTTAGAGGGGTATCTAGACCTTTGTTACCTACAATGTTGCCAGTTGTTGCTGTAGATCAAAGTGCAGGACCAGCAGATCAAGCTGAGGATCAACCATCATCTTCTAAACCCTTACCATCTTCATCTCACCCACATGTGATATCTGCAACAATTGCATCTGAACCTACACCTATAGCTGAACCAACAACTCACCATACATCACCTTCACCTGAACCTGACAATGAACCCACTGAGCACATCTTTGAGCAACCATCACCTGAACATCAACCACTTTCACCTAGACAGGAGACTGCAGTTCCACAATCTCAGGATCCTACTCACCCTTATGTACCAGAAGCAAGAACTGTGACAGTGGAAGACTTACTACACTTGGTTCCTAATTTGATCACAAAAATTGATAGTTTGGAGACAGAACTCAAACAGACTAAGCTGACCATGGGAAAAGCAATTGTGAAGCTGGTGAAGAAAGTAAAGAAACTGGAAGATATTCTCAAAAGGAGACATGTGGTTCTAACTGACTCAGAGGATGAAGAACTAGAGGATCAGGGGAGGATAATTCAGGACATAAATAATGATCCTCTAGTTTCAAAAGGAGATTTTGTTACTCCTACTAAACCTCCAGGAGAGGCTCAGGAAGAAGAAATCAATCCTACAACCTTGGAAGCAGCTAAAACTCTGTCAAAGGTTGCTTCTCAAAGGTCAAAGTCAGTTGATAAGGGTAAAAGATACAAGGGGAGAAAAGAGTCCAAGGGAAAAGACATTGATTCTGGCTTTGAAGATATTAGTACTGGCTTTGAAAAAGTTAATACTAGTGGCTTAGGAGTTAGTACTGGTAGTGGACCAGTTAGTTCTGCTAGAGGCCAAAAGGAAGGAAAAGCTCTAATGATTGTTGAAGAGACTCAAGCTCCCAAAAGAACTAAAGAACAAATTCAACAAGAAGAGGCTAGTCTTACAGAAGCCATAAGATTGTAAACTTTAGAGGAAGAGGAAACTGCCAAACAAGTTCATTTGGATGCACTCTTAGCTAAAAGAATGGAAGAAGAAGAATTAACTGAGCAACAAAAGCAAAGAAAAGCTCAAGTTTAATTTGAAGCTCAACACTACACTGAAGAAGATTGAGATGCCATTAGAGCTAAGCTTGAAGCTAATGCAGAGTTGACAAAGAATGTGCTAGGGAAAGAGTTGCCAGAAGAAGACTTTGCAAAAAAGATGGTAGAGTTAGTAAATCAGAAAAAGAAGTTCTTTGCAGAAGAAAGAGCTAAAGCAAGAATAAGTAAGCCTAATCACTGCTGAGGAACTACATGATGAATTATGAAGAAGTAAAAGAAGAGTTTGATAAGTTGGTTAAGCAGGTTGAATCTTTTGTTTCTATGAACATTGAAGCTACAAAGACACAGTTGAAAAGATATGGAGAAGAGCTTCAGACAGAGATTTTAAAGAAATAAAGGATTGATGATAAAGATGTTTCAGTTGAAGAAAAAGTTACTGAAGTAAAAGAAAAAGAGCCAGTAATAAGAACAGGAAAAAGAAAGAAGCAAAAGGCTAGGAAGGGTATAAATGTTAATAAGAGTCAACAAGGAGATTCAGAGACTGATGAAGAAGAATCAGTAGAAGCTATGAATCCTACTCCTTTGGATACAAAATCCAATATTATGGCAAATTGGAAGATATTTCAACAAGGTAAAAGAAGCATTTATCAGATAATAAGAGCAAATGGAGCTGATACAGTTTATATGAGCTTTGGAGCTATGCTTAAAGACTTCATAAGAGAGGATCTTATTGAGCTATACAGGTTGGTAATGCAGAAGTATGGAACAAATAGGCCTGAAGATGTTTATGACAAAGTACTATAGAGTGATCTCAGGACTATGTTTGATCCATCTCTCAATGAAGATGCCATTTAGAGCTTACCTCTACAACAAAAGATGATTAGTTGGAGATATTATGACAAGTGTGCAGTACATTATCTAACCTTGGATGCATGCAGTATTTATATGTTAGCAGATAAGAAGTATCCTCTGTCAAAAGATGCCTGCCAAGTGATACTGAAAATGAAGCTTCTAGATGGAAAAATGAATGAAGTTTGTTATAAACTTTTGAAGATGATTGAGAAGCAAGCTGGTGTTAAAAAGTGATGAAGTTATCAGTAGCTGTGGACATATGTTGGAAACTATGGACTATAATAGAAGAGGGAAGGGTTTGAGTGTTGGCTAACCACCACACAACAAATGGTTATCAGTTTACCATGCTTAATAGGCATAAGGACTGGATATTCCAAAGCAAACGACTTTGGTAAAGACTTCTCAAATCCGTTGATGGTTGATAGTTTACCAAAAATTGTATGGTTATTAACTCACCATATCTGTGTTTGTAAAGAGTTGGCAAGCCCACAAGGTTATGGCTTGTGGTAAAGGCTGTGGAAAATCCATTTATATGGTTGACAGTTTACCAAAAACTGGATGGTACTCAACTTACCAATGATTCACGTTCCAAAAGTTGAACTGGTTATTAGTCCACCAGGGTGATGTCATGATTCCACCAAAGGATTAGCTAGCCCAAGAGCAAACGGTTACTTGGTAAAGGCTTAATCAAATCCGTTGATAGCTGATGATTTGCTAAAAATCATATGGTATTTCAACTCACCATGTTTCATGTACTAAGAGTTGAAATGGTTATCAATGTACCATGGTTTATAAACCAAACATTGGCTACTCCAGAGTTAATGGCTAACTGGTAAAGAGACATCAAATCCATTAAAATTTTCAATGATTCACCTCTCTCAGGAGTTAACACACCTGGAAGTGATGAGAATAGACTGAAACATTTATGATCTGATGTACATATAGTCAATGTTGCTGCTTATTTGTTGCTGAAATGATGGTTTGTTGCTGAAGAGATCATACATGTAGCTGTGAAGTGTTGGCCATGATGTTTAAAAGATTTGATGCTGCAAATATCCTTAGTGATGATTTCAAGAGTTGCTGATAGAAGTCAAGAACCTGTTTATACAGGAAAATCATCATGTTGCAGTTCAAGAATAATTCCAAAGATAATGCTTACAAAATCCTCAGGAAACTCATAATGAAGATATTCAAAGAAACTTGAAGTTCACAAGTGAAGATCAAGTTAGGGGAGGATTGTTAGGAATTATTGTAAACAGACTTAAGTCTGGTAGTTATAGAGTTAAGTCTGGTAGACATAGTTAAGTCTGCCAGTACTAAGTTAAGTCTGGCAGTACTATAGTTAGTACTGGCCTTGTCTAGTTAAGTCTGTTTATGTAACAGAATAGTTATCTTAGAGATATCTTAGGAAATGATATGCATTATCCTTTCACACATTTGTAAAGCCCATTAGGGTTTCCTTGGTGTATAAAAGGAACCCTACGGCATAATGTTTCATATATAGAGCCCTAATAGAAATCAATAGAAAATAGCAAAGTTTTATATTGTGTTCTTCTTAGTACTTGTGTTAAGATTCCGCATTAGCACATAGTAATCATAGTCATTGTCTCTCAAATAGTTTATTTGGATTTATTCAAGTTAGCTATTGTCTTACAAAAGGCTAAACAGATCTAAGACTTTGAACCTACAATGAGAGAGCATGACCTGATCGTGAGATCCATTTAAGAGTCATTGGAAGAATCCATGAGTCCTTGATCTACAAAATGAAATGTGGAATGATTCCATTACCAAGAAAAATATAAATAAAGATAGCGGGTCACCCTAATAAAGGCCTCAATGAATTTGAATTCCTTTGTAGGGCTACCATTCACCAAAACTGATCTTGTTGATGAATTCAAGCATCCCATGATCCAACCCCATCACTTTTTAACACACCCGAACTGTTGCATAATATCATTCAAAAAATCCCATGTAACTGAATCATATGCTTTTTCAAAATCTACTTTAAAAATCATTATTTTCTTCTTCTTAACAAAATTTGCCGTTAAAAAAAAGATAAACCTATTTATAAATCTTTTCATATCATAAAACATACTTAACACTTACAAAATATACTTAAACTTTGGACCTCTTCAAAATCCTAGACATATTCATGTCACATAGAATTGAAATTCATATTCACTACGGTTTAAATATTTTTGGACATCTTCATACTTTTATAAATATTTCACAAACAAACATAATGGATGCTCTAAGAGCATCCACTATGGTAAACCTTTCTAAAGGTTTATAATTGTGCTATGACATTAATTTATAAACCTTTTAGTTTACAAACCTATCTCTACTATATATAAACCTTTTTAAGTTTTATAAACATCTCACATAATTCAAATGCTATAAATTATGAAAAGGTCTAATATCCTGGACCTCTTTATGTCACACAAGCTTGAAATGAATGTTCACTATAGTTTACAAGTTTTTAGACATTTTTATAATTTTATAAACCTTTTTATAAACCACTATAAACCACCATAATTTTATAAAACTATCAAATTCTAAACCAACTAAAATTAGAAAACATACAAAAAACCACGTACCAAATTTACCAATTTTCTAACTCTAGCCAAGACAAAACGAGTTGCTAAAAATATGAGTTTACTTGTTTGGTTTACTTTGTTTAAGCTTTATTATATCTGGGAGTACACATTTTGAAGTTGGTTTGTTTTCGGTAGTTTAAACTAAAGCCACTTCAACAAATATAACATTTGGAGAAAAGTTCATTTGCATACCAGTTTCTCCTCACATCCCAAGGAACAAATCCCCACCATACATTTGGGTTTAATCTAATAGTGGGGATTAATCTAAGATTTATTATATAAAACATATTTTCTTGTCACATATATAAAACATTTCTTTTTTTTATTTTTTTTATTTCACACGCATTAAATCAAAAATAACTTGTTACTCGATCTCTCTATTATCTTTTCACATACAGTAAAAAAACACATAGTATCACCAACCACTAATCAGTCATCAAATCGATTATCTGATCTTTATTAATTGTTCGCCAATTGACTGAATTTGATACGATCGCCAATGCAAATGATTGATTAAAATATGAAGTTACGAAGAAGGAGGGCTTCAGATTTGGTTAGTTTAATTCATTTAAGTTTTTATTGTCTAATCAGGGTATATTTCATTAATTTAGGGCTTTTTTTATTTAATTAGTGTTTGATTGAATTTTATGATCATTAGTTTTTGATTGTTATTGTAGTTGGAATTTCAGTTGTTTGGATTGATTTTGAGTTTAATTATTCATTAGTTTCATTCGATATATCGTATCGTAACGTAATGCTTTATCATCATTTCTATGCATTGCTTTTTTAATAAGCCAAATATTGAAAATGAATTGTATCTTAGTCAAGGCTATCCGGGGTTTCCCTATGCGATAATAAGTAGGCCATAAATTAAAGAGAAAGTTGCGGTCAAATATGTCTCGTATGTAAGCGAGAGTCCCCAACTTTTGTGTCAACTATAATTCTTGCATATGTTGTAGGTTCTCATCATCCAAATATCAGAATAATATTAACTTGCATAGCTCTCATGTATCGACACAATTCAACATTGGAGCATTCTACTTCTCTTATGGTCCAAGAGGTTAGATATACTACATAATCTATCTATTTGTTTTATAGAAGTAATTTTGTTGTTGCAGTTCCTTTTGTTGGTTGAAGAGACTAAATACATGTAAAGAATTCCTAAGGCGGTTTTTGATGTACGTTATAATGTGTTTAATACTTTTTGAATTATTAGAATTAAATAATTATTTGAATAAAGCTAATGGATGATAAACTGACTAGGCATTTATATGAAAAATCAATTCTATCATACATAAGTATTTCATGATACCATGATCATAATAAAAATAGTTTTTTATAAAAATTTAAAAACGCGTTATCTTGACTTTGGTTGGAAATAATCTTATAGCGTAGTGGCTATTGGAAGAACCTTTCTTTCTTTCTTTTTTGAAACAATATAACTTAGACCCCCCTCTCTCTTAAACAGAGATGACAATTTCAACCTATATACTAATTAGGTTGATTTGTTTTTTTATATATCTCTAACGACTGACATAAAAGAACTAGATAAAGATGGAATGGGCATATGGGTTGAACAGGTTAAGAGTCATTCGATAGTCTATTTTGCATTGAAGATTATTCTTGTAATGCAAATGTTTTTGTAAGAGACTTGAAGTCACAACTTAGGTGTTAAACAGGTGGTTTGATACTGGTCTGATACTGGTCTATAACCTCTTGACAACAACCTTTTTCACTCTGCTTGAGGATATGTAATGAAATGTTTTCAAGGTCTATTTGTGTCCTATAATTGGGATGCTACTTACAATTGAATAAAGATTGAGGGTGTAAGTTCTATGTGACGATCTGTAGTTTATTTGAACATCAACTTATACGATGTCACAACAGTTATGATAATATTTAGATAAAGACTAAGAAAATATGATTTAAGTATCACTGTCTTATAAAAAAGGCTCAGTTAAAGGTTATTATGTCTAATTATAAGATGTCACAATCTAAACAAAGCTAGCTAAGATGTATGATATTCGACAGCTATAAAACGGATGTGACAGTGCTAACGTAACTACGTACAGCTTTTGTCGGTTGTAAAAAGGGTGTCACGATGTTACTGATGGAAATAGCACTTCCTGGTTTTTCTAACTGAATAAATGACTTTATACTTGCAGCCAATGTATGAATCTATTACTAAAAGCGCTCTATTTTAACACTCATTTACCAGGGATTTTTCTGTCGGCTAGCTGTGTGGTTATTGGTATGTTCATTGTTGAAGATTGCTCGTGAGCCTGCTAGAAAAGATCAAGACTCAATCTCAAATAGAGGTACTGAAGCAACAATTTAGTCAATTCAGTCACCAATGGCAGACATCTAAAAGATGGTTTGCCGAATAATCATGAACCACGAGCATATCTCCTTGTTCAGCCATGAAGCTGTATCAAGTTCTGATGGCAGAATCGTTCCAATTTCGAGAACTCATTTGCAAACCCGACTCAAAGTGCAGGACATGTTTTCATTCCAAGCCTTTTTACAATCATAGCATGGTTGTTGAGTACTCCATAGTAAGCCATCCTGAAATCAACCTCGGATAACCTGTTAGAATCCGAAAAATTTTTAGTGGCCGAAATAATTTCTTTATACCTTACTTTCCTTGGTGGTTCGACCATCGCAAATGGGTTTAATTGGCAGAGGCTTGGCTGTCTAGTGGCAGTCAGGCCATCACTTCTATCTCCATGTTCTTGTTCAGCAGTTATGTACAAGCTATCTTCATTAGCAGTACCTGAAATGTTTAGTAATGTCCAATTGATTTTAGGGGATATTTCAAACAAACAGCCCAAAGGGTTTGTACACCAATTAATATCTAATTGAAAGAAACAATAGCAACTCTTGTCTTACTTGTTTCAGGGAAAAAGTGCATGCTATTTTTATTTTCGCTTCATTTTTATTCATTTTGGTATTTGTAAGTGACACTTATTTATCTCTTGTGATATAACATTATAATGAAGATGAAGAGTATTTAGATTGTCGTTTTTTGTCACTTAAGAGTAATATCTCATGTGATAAAACAATATAATGTGACATTAATTATGGTATTCTACATATGAGTAATATCACAGGTGATAAAACAATAGAATGTGACATTAATTCTAGTATTCTACATATAAGTAATATCACATGTGATAATATATAAAAAATACACAAAACAATGAAATATCTTAGGTGATATTAAAGGTTTTAAAACATACTTGTTTATTTATGAAATATCACAAGTGATATTAGACACTAAGTATGTTTATGAAATATAAAAAGTAACTCCCAACACTGCAAGAAAATAGGGCTAAAGCGACACTCGTAAAGTGTTGTATTAGGCCTAAAAAATGTTGCATAATGCCTAGTGCAACACTTTTTCAAGTGCTGCCTTAGGCTCCGTTGCCTTAGGTCTAAAGCAACACTTTTGCCATAATGTGCAACACTTTTGTCAAAGTGTTGCTTATGTTTACAAATGCAACACTTTTATATTGCAACACTTTTGATACTTTAGGCAACACTTCTTACTATACAACACCGACCGACGACAACACTTTTACACATCAAGTGCAACACTTTCCATCATCTAATACAACACTTCTTTTTCATTTTACAAATACTGATGCAACACTTTTTCAACTAGAAGCAACACTTCCTTTAGCTTTTCCGTGTCGCATATTTGCTGTAGAAAATTCAAAAGCTACAAATACAATGCAACAAGCATTGTTTTAATTAAATGTGGACACATTATTTGTTTCCATCATAGCAATGATATAATATCATCAATAATTTCATATCCAAGTACAAAATTTTCAAATGTCAAACTACCATAAAGTTTACAACTTAAACAAAAAAAATCTGCCAAGTAAACAAATAGATAGTACTAAGATCTTTCACATGTATTCTCAAAAGACTTCCATTTGACAGGTGCAAATCTTGATTTCCTCCACATGTTATAATAAAGCAACCTGGAAAAGATATAACCAAAGACTAAATTAGTTTTCCTTAACATTATGTGACATAAGGTGTTATCAAACACTATTAAATTCACTAAAGTCATGATATCAATCCCTTAAAAGAACTAATAGCAATCCTATAAATAAAGAAACATGTGTTATATAGATATAAGTATATAACGTACCTTTTACCAAGTGAGATAATCACTTATGTTAGAACCATGCGAGCTACTTTAGGAGGTAGTTTTTCTAAGATCTTTCGCATCGTATCTTCAACTAAATTGGCACGCTCGTCAACAAATTCCTTTCTCATGAGTTCTAGTTTCTTTTCATTGTCCTCCTTTAACTCAACAATTTTCCGTTCATAAACCTCTTCAAGCTTTCTGTACTTCATTTGTTCCTTTAATATTTTGTTAAGAAGTTAAGTGTTTACCCAATATAAAAGTAACAAATAATACTAGGAATATTAAGAACTATCTTACAATTTTCTTTGTTGTGTCATCATATGTGTCAACTTAAACATTTCCTTCAGTCCTTTCGCGTGTGCACTCAAACATTTTAGTCAAGGTAGGCGGTTCTTTGTTCGGGTTCAAAATTGTATTCGGGTTACTCGGGTCATATGGTCGGGTATTGGGTATGAAATTTTTTGCTAACTCGAGTCAACCCGATGGACCGAATAAGATTCTTTTTATTTTTTAAAAATAAAATTTTATATTTAAAAGAGTAAAAAAAGTTTTTTTTTACATTTTTTATTAATTTGCGGGGTTTGACCCAAACCGAATTGACCGAATCAAGGTGACCAAACATGAGGTTAACCCCAAATTCAAATAGTTTCGTGAAATATTTTAAACTATTGGTTTAGTTACCTTAACTAATGCAACAGTATATAAATACATAATGGTCTGTCCAAAGAACTAATTTTAAATTTTTAATAAAGTGTTTGCCATTGATTATTAAAACATGTGCCTTTATCCTAATAAACATTTGCCACACTTTTGAAAAAAGTGTTGCAATACGTTATTAGATGGCAAAAATAACCCTTTTTTTTGCACATATTAGCAGCGAAAGCTAAATTAGGGGTATTACTTCATGAATCAACAGTCATAATCATAGAAAAACGACTCAAAAGACAACCCCCCACTTTTTTTTTTTTTTTTTTTTTTGGTGGAATATTTGGTTATCATTCAATATTATTTCAGAGTTTTTCAAAAAAAAGAGGTCCCAAAAAACATATGAAAACATAGAGTATGAATGATAACAAGTTTTGGGACGTCCTCAATAGTCCAATGCCACTCCATGCATAGTTTAGCTCAAATTACCTGGAAGATATAAACATGCTAAAAGAGTCAACACAAAGGTTGGAGTTGAATTCACAGGTTTTTGGTGAAGTGTAATAGTTGAATCAAAGTCAATGTAATAGTTATTATTGCAAACGAATACAATTTCATGGTAAACAATATTATATTATGCCTAAGGTCATGACACTGAAGCTTAAGTAAATGTTATTATAATGTTGTTGCCCCCAAGTGGGGTGCTATGTCCAACACCCTGGAAGTTCCTCAAAATCGAAAATGTGTCCGATGGCCCTGTATGTACAGAACCTAGACGGGGGAGTTCAGGTCCAATAGATCTATTCACGGGCATTCTCACTTACTTCGCAAAGTATTATCGGTTCATGATAGTGGGCCTTATGGGCAAATGGAGGTTTTACTTAGGCAATATTTATATCAGGTTGGAATACAGTTGGAAAATACTTGTATTCATATTTATAGCATGTATCTCCCCACGAAGTTTAGAAAACATGTAAAGGTGGGACTATGAACTCACCTTGATAAGGTAGTTGATTGACGTCAAAAGTGACTCAACTGGAAATAAACGGCCTCGTCACGAAACCTGGGGTAATATGTCAAGTCTTAGTTCGATTGTTTATATTTCAAACTTTATTTCATAAAGTTTAACGTAAATATTAATTTGGTTTATTAAATTGTGAAAATATCGTATTACTATTCGGGCTATCATAATCCAGAGGTCATGTAGTAAACGTTTAAGGAGCTAGGACACTTTAAATCGTAAATCCAGTAACTCGCCAAAACGTCTACCTAAATGAAATCCCCTCACATGAAATTCCTTAGTAACGTGATACATTATAGTTTAAAAGATAAGATTTTATCTTTCTAAGTTTCTTCAAAAGCTAGAAGAGGATAAATTATGTTAAATATATAACATAATTGATTTATAATGTTTTGATCGATGAATGAAAATGATGAATGTGTCGGTTTTTAATAAAATCGAGTCTTATAATGTTTAAATATATTTTTGTTATTAAATATAAAAATATTACATTTTATACCTTTAAGAATTCAAAAATGACAATTTATACCCTTGGTATATATTAATTTACAAATTTAACCCTTTATATATATAATTTTAAAACATTCAACCCTTAACTTAGAAAGTTGGCAAAATAGGCCCTTGTGGTTTTAACTTTAGGATAATTACACTTTTGGCCCAAAAGTTTAATAATTTCAAAAGTTACAATATATACCCTTATGCATGAAATGTTTTATGTTTTTAGTCTAAATTCCATAATCTTTGTATTTTTGATCTCAAAATCAATTTGCAGCTTATAGCTTATTACTATAAGCTAAAATAAGTTAGTTTTACGAGCTTGTGGCTTATGAAATGAGCTTATGAGTTTGAAAATCCGAAATGGGTTTGTTTGGTTTTAAAATCTTAAACCCAATGGGTTTGAGCTTTTAGGTTTGATTTAATGCTTATGAAAAAGATAAAGGAGCTTATAGGAATAGCTTATTAGGTCAGCTTATGGCTTTTAGCTTATAGGGTTCACGAAAAGAGCTTTTAGGGTTTTAGAGGTGCGTTTGGTTTAGGAAAACCAAACGTGTAGGTTTAGGGTTTAAGGGCTTTATTCTATGTGATCAAGAAAGTGCATAAGAGCTTATAAAGGATTTAAAACATATCAAGAGCTTATAGAACAAGTGATAGGACTTACTAGTATACAAAATGGATCGAAATGGGTGAATATAGGTCAAATTGGCTTGATATGATATGAAAACCTTGGAGATGAATCAAGAACCTTTCTCTTCTTATTCCTTGGTTTCTACTAACTTAAAGACCTTTCCTACTCCTTCCTTAGCTTGGCTAGAACATAGTTTTGAGGTAGTATTTAGCTTTGTGGTGAGGTTTGAAAGTATGCATGGTTTTTGGCTATATATAGGCTCTAAAATTTAGAGTTGTAGCCAAGTTGTGTGGAGTAGTGGCCAAGGGTTGCAATAGTAACTAAGGGAAGCTAGTAACATAGCTTGGAGAGGTGTTGGATAGTGGTGTGGGTTTGACTATCCAAGGAGGTAATAAAGAGTTCAACTTGGGGTGCAAGGTAACAAGTAGGTGACAAGGAAGCTAGCAAGGTAGTGGCAAGGTGCTAGACAAGGCGGTGCATCATGGTGGAGGGTGGTTGCTTGGTTAGAACTTAGTTTAGAAACTAATTAAGCTAGTTTTGGGTAGTTTAGGGTTTTTAGGTCAGGGTTAGGTTTTTAGGACGAATTAGGGTTAGAATTCAGAGGGAAATGATGTTTAAATGTTGTGCTTTGGAAGCTTGTAACTTGTGCTTAGAAGGTGGTATGAAAAGCTTAAAAGATTTAGAGGGAAAATGGCCTATTTGAATCTTGTGCATTATCAGGTTGTACTTTAGGCTTAAAAGAGTTGTACTAGGGTTTAGGAGGGAATTATATTTAAATATCATGCATTGTAACCTTGTACACATGCCTTGAAAGCTTGTACATTTGTTTTGTATAAAAACATTACATGTAATTGGGGTTTTGATATAAATGTTAACGTATAAAGTCCGTTTTATAATAACGTTTTGGATAGTACGTTAAATAGATAATGTATGGTAAAAATGGAGTTTAAAACATATTGCTTGACATATTAGAATGTTTACTTGACATAAACGTTGATGGAATTGGCATTAGTAGGTTGCGTGAGCACGTTTACTTTTGTAATGTAAGTTACGTTACATCATGGATGGTATAAAACAAAAATATTCCCGTGAAAATGGTTGCATCTAATTTAATAGATGGAAATTACATTGAGGAAAATTGCATCTAATTTAATAGATGGATAGTTACATAGGAAAAATTGTGGGTTGTTATAGTCTCCCAACCTTAAAGAAATCTCGTCCCGAGATTTAGTTGGATGTTGGAGTGATGTTTGGAAATAGATGTGGATACTTGGCACGAATTTGATCTTCGCGTTCCCACATAAATTATGGTCCTCTTTTAGAAGTCCATCTTACTTTGACTATAGGGATGCGAATTTGTCTTAGTTGCTTGACTTCACGATCCATAATTTCTATTGGCTCTTCCATAAAGTTGAGTTTGTCATCGAGCCGAAGCTCTTTCATTAGAAGGATAAGGAATTCGTCAGATAGGCATTTCTTTAGATTAGAAATGTAGAATGTACAGTGGACATTACCGAGTTCTTCAGGAAGCTCAAGTTTATATGCCATTGGGCCGACCCTTTTAAGGATCTTAAATGGTCCAATGTACCAGGGGTTAAGCTTTTCTCGTTTTCCGAATAGGATGACACCTTTCCGAGGTGACACTTTTAACATAACACGATTTCCAACTTGGAATTCTAAAGGCTTTCGCCTTACATTAGCATAACTCCTTTGCCGATCTCTTGCAGCTTGCAAGTGTTGTCAAATTTGTACTATCTTTTCGGTGGTTTCTTGGATTATCTCTAGTCCCGTGAGTTGAACATCTCCAACTTCGGCCCAACAGATAGGTGATCTGCACTTTCGACCATAAAGTGCCTCAAATGGTGCTGCCTTAATACTGGCATGGTAACTGTTATTGTAATAAAATTATACCTGTGGTAAGTGTCTCTCCTATACTTTTCCAAAATCTATAACGCAGGCTCGAAGCATGTCTATGAGTGTTTGGATGGTTCTTTCACTTTGTCCATCAGTCACGGGATGATATGTCGTACTCATGTCTAATTAAGTACCCAAAGCACTCTGCATTGACTGCCAGAATCTGGATGTGAAATGACTGTCACGATCCGAGATGATGGATACCGGCACTTCATGCCGTGAGACTATCTCCTTTATATACAACCTTGTAAGGGTTTCCATACTATATGTCTCTCTGATGAGGATAAAATGTGCTGATTTAGTAAGGTGGTCTATAATGATCCAAATTGTGTCATGTCTACTTGATGTTTTGGGTAGTTTTGTAACGAAGTCCATTGTTATTCTTTCCCATTTCCATGTAAGAATCTCTTGTTGTATTAGTAAGCCGGATGGCTTCTGACATTCTGCTTTAACTCTAGAGCA